>JALPQD010000821.1:331723-520270 GCA_023101885.1 Typhlomys cinereus | reverse complement strand
GGGACAGACTGTACATCTGCCAGAAGGCAATTGCTTATGCCCAAAAAATTCCCCAGGGAAGAGACTACAGAAACGAGAAACTGACCTGGAGTCCAATGAGAGGTTGACTTCACTGAAATCAGCCTGGAAAATATGGATACCATTACCTATAGTGTGTGGGGATACATCTCCGGGTGGGTTGAAGCATTTCCCACCAAACATGAAACGGCTTCAACACTAATAAAGAAACTCCTAGAAACTGTTCTACCGTGCTTTGGGATACCAAAAGTAATCAGGTCAAACAATGGTCCAGCGTTGCCTCACAGTAAGTCAGGGACTCGCAAAGATATGGGACAGATTGGAAGCTACATTGTGCATACCACCAAAAGTTCAGGACAGGTAGAAAGAATGAATTGGACACTAAAACAGACCTTAACAAATTGACCTTAGAGACTGGCAGAGACTGGGTGACTCTCCTCCCCTTTGCCTTTTTCCAAGCCCGGAACACCCCTGGGCCCTTCAAGTTGACTCCCTTTGAGATTATTTATGGGATACCCCTTCCCTAGTCCCCTCCTTCCACTCCGCTAAGGTAATGCCTTCTGCTGACTGAGATCTCCTGATGAGACTGATGGCCTTCAACACTATTCAAAAAGAATTGCGGGGCTGGAGAGGTGGCTCAGGGGTTAAGCCTCCGCCTTGCAGGCGGAAGATCCTGAGTTCGGATCCCAGATCCCACGTATAGACACCAGGCGGAAGCGAGGGCGGCCTGCGCTTCGGGTCCTGGTAGGACGGAGCCTGTGAATCCCGGGGCAGAAGGAGGTGGAGGCGTCCATGGTGGTTCGCGAATTCGTCCGTGGTTCTACACATACTCAGACACACACACACACACACACACAACACACACACACACACGTGCGCACACATACACACGCATATGCACACAGTTGAATAAATAATAATAATAATAAAAAATTTAAAAAAAGAGTTGCGGCCAAAAATTAATGCTTCGTACTCAACAGGACCGCCCAAAGACCCAGTCCCGGGGACATCTCAGTACGAGCCAGAAGATTGGGTATATGTCTGGCGCCACCAAATCAAGACCCTACAACCCCAATGGAAGGGACCCTACATGATCCTGATGACTACCCAACCAGATAAAAGTCGATGGGACACGCCTGGGTACACCGAGTGCACGTCAAGCTGGCGCCAATTACCTTTGACCAAGGACAGCAAGTGTTCTGAGATCTGGAAAGGCCAACCAAATTCCAATACAGCCATATCCTTGGGCTCCTCGTGAGCCTTCCCCTGATCCACGGTGGGACCTCCAGGCCCCACCAACCTACATTTGGAGACTAAAGAGGATGGGCATCAACTCCAAATACTCCAAGAAATGGATGACCCATGGAGATGCTAGAGTAAGTTTTGTCACCAGTCTGACCTGAATAATGGGCTCTAAGTAGGCAAACGACGCAAGGGTACACCTACCCAGACTCGTCATTGGGGGGGATGCCATCAGCTGGGGGCATATTACTGCAGATACTGGAGTTGTGAGACTGTGGGGAATGGCATGCCTGATGGGGGAAGAGACCCCAGGAGCACAATCCGATGGCATCCTCAGGGCTGCATACCACAATATAAACGCCCAAGGGCAAGACAAATGGTCACGATTTTCCCCCCCGAGAGGCCTCCATTGAACCTGTACCAACAGTTAAATCTGACCGTCAAAGACCCTGGGCCCCAGGCTGGATAGGCTGGGGGATCCGGATAAACCAAGGGCCTTTAGAAAGACATCCAGGATGCTCTTCATTACTGAAAAAACCCCCTCTATTCAAACAGATGTAGGTCCAACACCATCATTGTAAATTTCCCCAGGGATCCACCACTCTCCTGCCCTAAGGAGCCCAAACTCCGTGAGCCCACCAGGAGTAGGGAGGAACAACCAAACAAAACCCCTAACACCACTGTCCATAAAACTTTTACCTACCACTTCTACTCAAAGCTCAACAGGATACTGGGAGTTGATTCAGACGACCTTCATAGCTTAACGCCTGCCACTCACACCTGACAAGGGACTGCTGGTTTAGCCTTGATGATGCACCCCCATAGATGAGGCAGTCCCTATCCAGCCCTAACATCACTGGGGGATCAAACCCCACACTGCCAGTGGAACTCAACAATGCCAGAGTTAATGCTCCCCTCTTGGTTTTTCAGGGGAGCGCTGGTCTAGGTCATGAGAGTAAGTGAGTTCCTTAGCCTGAATCAATCAAAACAGGTAAACAGGCCTGGTACTACCCCCCAGTAATTTTTTGAAAAATAAACACCAGCACTCCATGATTGGAGTGTGTCTAAAGAAAAGGGGGGAATGAAGTACTCTCACATCCTAGAGGAAAGTTCCATAAGGCAGGCCGGAGCATGGTGCAGTATAGCCATAGCCATTGCTTAAGACTAGCTGAGTTGCTGCCCCTCTGTGACCACAAACTAATACAGTTCTGGGAAAACCGTTGAACTGCCACAGGAACCAAGAAGGGACAGCTGTGTTAAGCAGGTGGTCTGAACCATCACAAGGATCCAAACCCACCGAAGCTCCAACCCGACCAATGGCTGTGGTAGAGGGCTCAGGCCAAAATTATTTAACTATCACCCCAACTCATATAAACCCTCAGCTTCTGCTGCTCAGGGCAGCTTCAAGCCTCTCTGTGTGGGAAGTTGCTGGAGCTGCTCAAGCACCACAATAAAGCCTCTTGCTTTTGCAATCGAGAGTGATCTTGGGGTGTCTCTCTCTCTCGGTGGCCTCATTCCTGAGTGAAAGGGAGGTGCTTTCAATAGAGGCTTACAGTGGTACTTGTGAGTGCAAATGATCATAGAGAGGTCACAGTGTTCAGACAAAGTCTCACTTGTCATAAAGAACTCATAGTGGGTCATAGAGTGGTCACAGTGGTCATAGTGTACAGTGTAGAGACTCATGAGGTCATAGCTCACACAGTCAGTAAAGAACTCATAATGATCAAAAGAAAATCATTGTGGTCATAGCTCTTATTTATATAGAGAGCTCAAGTGTCCATAGATAAGATTAGATATGGAGAGCTCATATTGTCACGAGTGCTCACAGTTGTCATAGCTCATAGTGGTCTAGAGAGCTCACAGTGGTCATAATTCCCAGTGAACATCAGAGAGCTCAAAATTGACATAGAAAGCTCACAGTGGTCATAAGAGTTCATCATTGTCATAGGTCACAGAGTCATGAGAGCTAAAGTGGTCATAGAGAGTTCATCATTGTCTAGGTCACAGAGGTCATAGAGAGCTTAAAAGTTGTCATAGTGATGTGTCATAGAGAGGTCATGGTGCCATTAGAGCACTCACATGGTTCACACTTCGCCAGGGACTTAACATCTCTGAACTGCACCCCCGAATATTGAATAAGCAGTTCCAGTTTCTTTGGACTCAGATGAGTGGTGTGGTGAATCTGCTGGAGGAGTGCTCTTCCTTCCTCTGATGGCAAGATCAGCTTCCCCTGTGGGCCCCTCCTGTATCCCTCGGAGGCGACGCTATTGGTGGGGTTCTTAGATAGTTCTGTTATTTCATCAGGAGAATACTTTGGCTGGGGCAAGGGGTTCAGGGGTTTGGCCAGGAACATTGGGAGGCTCGCCAGAGGTAGATCTAAGGCAGCAGTCCTAGTGGTCTGGTCTGCAAAGTTGTTACCTCTGGCCACTGGGCTGGTACTTTTCTGGTGACCTGGACAGTGGATAATGCTCAATTTGGTGGGTAACATCAGTGCTTTCTCCTTGTTCTTAATGTCTTTGCCCTCTGAGGTGAGAAGACCTCTTTCCTGATAGATGGCCCCATGAATGTGAGCCCTAGCAAAGGCATAGCGGCTGTCTGTGTAGATGTTTGCCCTTTTTCTATTGCTCAGTTTATGCCTTGGTTAGGGCTATAAGCTCAGCCTTTTGTGCTGAGGTCCCCGGAAGTAATGCCTTTGCCCAAATAACCTCCATTTCTGAAACCAATGCTGCCCCCACTCTCTTCTTACTATTGTCCATGAAGCTACTCCCGTCGGTGAACCAGGTAACCTCGGCATCTGGTATGGGCACATTACTGAGGTCTTTCCTCCAACCATGGACCTCTTCCAGGATGTCTCGACATTCATGGGGATCTGGTGGAATGTCAGGGTCGGGGAGGAGGGTGGCCAGGTTTAAGGCAACAGGGCTCTTAAAATGTATCTGGCCGGCGGGTGGAAGTGGGGGGTGGCCTGCGTTTCTGGTCCTGGTAGGGCAGAGCGTATGAATCCCCGGGCAGAGTAAACAAGGAGGAAGTGGAAGCATCCCTGGTGGTTCCCGAATTCGCCTGTGGTTCTACACACATGCACATACACACACACACATACACACATGCACACACACATACAATTGAATAAATAATAATAACAATAAAAAATTAAAAATTTAAATATGTATCTGGCCAGGATTTAGCAAGAGGGTCTGTAGTGAACCATCCTGGAGTCGGACATCCATTTTTCAGGTGGGGACCTTAACACTCCTTCAATGGCATGTGGAGTTATCACACTCAAAGGTTGTCCCAAAGTCAGTTTTCCACTGTCTTTGACTAGGGCAGCGGTAGCCGCTATAATGCTGGCAATCCTGAAGCTACAGGATCTAGCTTTTTTGACAGGTAGGCAACTGGTCACACCCAGGGTTTGTGTGAGTACCCTTTTCACAACCCTTCCTTTTTTGGCCACATATAGGAGGAAAGGTTTAGTTATGTCTGGGAGTCCCAAAGCGGGGGCAGACAACAAAGCCTGTTTTATAGCTTCGAATACCTCCTGTTCTTTCTTGTCCCATCTGAACAGCTGACTTGGCCAGGTCAAGAGGTAAAGTGGTGCTGCCGGTTCAGCAAATCCAGGAATCCACAGCCGACAGAACCCAGCACTGCCCAGGAACTCCCTTACCTCATGAGAGTTTGCCGGAGGCAGGATGTTGAGGATGGCATCCTTATGACTCTGGCTCAATCATCAGTGGCCATCCTTTAGTTCATAGCCCAGGTAGCTTACCTTTGTCTTGCACAGCTGGGCCTTCTTGAACGATGTGTTGTACCCAAACTCTCCAAGTGTCCGCAGGAGGTCCTCAGTTCTGCTCCTGCACTTAGCCTTGGAGTCTGTTGCGATGAGTAAATCATCTACATATTGGAGCAGAACCAGATTAGGGTGGGCCCTTCGATACTCAGGTCTTGGTGGAGGGCTTCATCAAAGAGAGTTGGCGAGTTCTTGAATCCCTGCGGTAGCTGTGTCCATGTGAGCTGACCCAAGTACCCATTTTCTGGGTCTTTCCATTCAAAGGCGAAATAGTCCTGGCTCTTGGCTGCCAATGATATGCAAAAAAAAAGCATCTTTCAGGTCCAGCACCATGAACCAGTTCTTCCTGGGGTCAAGGGTGCTCAGGAGAGTGTATGGGTTGGGGACCGTAGGGTGGATGTCCTGGGTCTGTTTGTTGACCTCACGGAGGTCCTGGACTAGCTGGAAGTCCCCCATGCCAGGTTTTCTGACTGGTAATAAGGGGGTGTTCCATGCGGACTGGCATGACCTGAGTATCCCCTTCTCCAGGAAGCACTGAATGTGGGGGCATATGCTATCCTTTGCTTCCCTTGAGAAGGGGTACTGCTGCATAGTGGCCAGGTCTGTCCCGGGTTTAAGTTCTACATAGACCACTGGCTGATTTATAGCTAGCCCAATGCCCACCTTCACTGCCCAGGCTTGTGGAAACTTTTTTAGCCAGGCTGGCTCAGCTTTCAAGGAGGTGACCCATTCGTACAGTTTGTATTCGTCCTCTAGCTTGAGGGTTAGAACCTGTAGTGGGGTTCCACCTGACTCCAGGACTTGAGGTCCCTCAGGGAGGAAGTATATCTGGGCCCCCATTTTTGTCAGCAAGTCTCTCCCCAACAGGGGGTAAAGACAGTCAGGAATCACCATAAATGAGTGGGATACCTGGCCCACTCCCAGGTCCACTGTTCTTCGCATAGTCCATGAGTACTGTTTTAAACCTGTAGCCCAATGTACCCAGGATTTTCTTGAGGACACAGGGCCCAACGGGCTAATGAGTACTGAGTGTTGAGCCCCAGTATCTACCAAGAAGCTAACAGGTTTCCCCTCCACTTTTAAGGTTACCCTGGGCTCAGGGAGGGTCTCCGAACCCTGTCCTCACTAGTCACTGTCCTCCTGCAGAGTGAGGACTTCTTTGTAGTGGTGGGAGGTCTCCTGGTTCTTTTGTTAGGGTATTTCCTAGCCCAATGTCCTTTTTCTCTGCAGTAGGCACACTGATCCTTATCAATGGGAGGCTTTCTGGGACCTCACCCCACCTGCCCTGGGTATCTCCTCTCAACTACTGTAGTTAAGATTTTTTCTAAATTTCTGTTTTGTCTCTTTTCTTTTCTTACCTCTTTTTCTTCTTCTGTCTCCCTGTTGTTATAACTCACTCCGCCACCTGGACTAATTCATGGAGTGACGTTTCTTGTAAGCCCTCCATTCTCTGGAGTTTTCGCCTTATGTCAGGAGCTGACTGGTAGATAAAGGACATGGCTACTGTACCTTTATTTTCTGCCTTAGATGGGTTGTAGGGCGTTAACTGGAGATAGGCTTTCATCAGCCGCTCCAAGAAGGCTGTGGGCGATTCTTTTTCTTCTTGCCTCAAATTTGTAGGCTGTCTGGCGGCAACTTTGAAACCTAGCAACATAGTCTGGCAGTAGACCCGTAACCTCTCCTTACTTTCTGGAGAATTGTAATTCCATTCAGGCCGGGTGGTCGGGAACCCAGCATCGATTTGGGCAAGATCTGTAGCAGGGTTCCTGGTTGCGCCAAGAACTAACTTGTGGGCCTCGTTATTGATCCTCTCATGCTCCTCTGTGGTGAAGAGGACCCTCAGTAGCTGCTGGATATCATCCCATGTGGACTCATGGGTGAAGAAGATAGTTTCTATAAGGTTGGTTAATCCTGTAGGGTTCTCAGAGAAAGGGGGTGTCTGAGTCTTCCAATTATATAGGTCTGAGGATGGGAACGGCCAATATTGCATAGGTTGGTTGCCCTGGACATCAGGGTGGCCATAGGCCTGGAGGGGTAGGGTCGGTACCGCAGGTCCAGAGGTAGAGTCTGCGGGCCCTGGGGAGATGGTGCGCTGGTAGTTCCAGGTCCCAGTGGCAGGACTATCTCCCTTGGTAAGGGAGGGTAGAGGGAAGGCTGAGGAGGGGGGTCAGAAGGCTCAGAGGGGGAAGGGTCTGGTGAGACAAGGTTCTGTGCATAGGAAGGAGGGGGATCGAGGAGGGGTTCAGGGAGGGAATCTTGAAGAATTGGCGGTTTTCCCCTGGGTTTAGTCTTCAGTGCAAACACCTGTGAGGGTTTTGGGGCTGAAGGAGAGGGCAGAAAAGGCCGGACCCATGTGGGTGGATCAACTACAATGCATTCCCATGTGAGGATGTAGGGAATCTGGTCTGGGTGGCCATGTGGCTCTGCGGTCATGACAACATTTCAGACTGCTGACACCATGGGACAGTGAAAAGTCCCCTCCGGTGGCCATCCTAAGTTGAAGGAGGGTCATTTATAAGTATAGTAAGTTCGCAGTTTGTTTTTCTTTATATCTAATGCAGTCCTGTCCCTGACATCCTCCCAATGGGTCAGGAATAACTCGAGTGGAGTCGAGGATACCTGTCCCATTTTTGTGAGTCACCCAGAATCTCATCCCATCAAATAGGAAAAGAGAACAGTAAGATGGAACATGGAGAGATATCCAAGATAGAGACTTGGTTTCTGGAAAACACAGACACAGACTGAGTCGGAAAGTCCCTTTGGGACCTTCTCAAAATTTTAAAACAGACCCAAATACTGCAGACAGCTGAACAGACAAGCTATAGACAACAGATTAGATGAACTCAGGTGGAGAGCAGACACTCCTGTCCTTTCCCCTACAGACTGAGGACACTCCGGTCCTCCCAGTGAGAGTCAGAGCATCCTCCAGGACTCTCGCAGTCTCTGCAATATGGCATGTCTGTCTCCAGTTATTGACTGCCCCAAACCTGACAGATTGAGGACACTCCAGCCTTCCCAGGTGAGGAGAGGACACTCTCCCCTACAGATTGAGGGCATTCTGTTCCTCCCAGGTGGGGAGAGGGCACTCTCCCCTACAGATTGAGGACACTCCAGTCCTCCCAGTGAGAGTCCACAGTGTACTTCAGGACTCTTGCGGTCTCTGCAATATGGCATGTCTGCATCGCAGTTTTTGACCACCCCAAACCTGATACTCATCTGACAAAATGAAACTTTGACAAGTTTTAAACAAAATACAAGTAGATACAATTTTAGACAAAACACAAGTAGATACAATTCTAGACAAAACACAAGAAAATACAATTCTAGACAGAAGACAAGTAGACACAGACAAGAGCACTCATGTACCTCCGATGCTGGTGTTGGAGCAATCTCTCAGGGGTCTCATATCCAGGATGAGCCCCCAAAATGAAAGATCCTAGCCTTTCACTCACGAATGAGGCCACTGAGAGACATCCAAGACTGCTCTTGATGCAAAGGCAAGAGGCTTTATTTGTGGCGCTCTGGGCAGCTCCAGCAACTTCCCATGCAGGAGAGCCTGAAGTGGCCCTGAACAGCAGAAGCTGAGGGTTTATATAGAGGTTTGGGATTACAGTTAAAGAATTTTGGCCTGACCTCTACAGCCATTGGTCGATTTGGAGCTTAGGTAGGTTTGGCTCCTTGTGATTGGTTCAGACCACCTGCTTAATCACAGGCTGTCTGTTCTTGGTTCCTGGTGGCAGTTCAATGGATTTTTCCCAGAACTGGACAGTTTGTGGTCACAGAGGGGAGCATCTGCAACTAGCTTATGGCTATGCTTAGTCTTAAGCGATGGCTATGGCTATACTGTAGGCATGTACCGGCCTGCCTTGTGGAACTTGTGGACTGCTGTTATGTCTCTATGACCATGAGATCTGTATGACAGCCATGAGCTATGACCACAGTGAACTGTCTCTGACCACTATCAGCTGTCTAAGACCACTAAGAGCTATGACCACTGTGAGCTCTCTTTGTCCTCTATGACCTCACTGTGACCACTATGACCTATGATCACTGTGAGCTCTTAATGTCCATTATGAGCTATGACCACTGTGATCACTCCATGACTATTGTGAGCTCTCTATGACCACTGTGAGCTCTCTATGACCACTTTGATACCTCTGATGACTGTGCTCTCTCCATGACAACTATGAGCTTTCCACGACCAGCATGAGCTATCACCACTGTGAGCTCTCTAGGATCACTATAAGGTAGGACCTCTGTCATAACAATATGAACATTAGCTCTCCATGTCCACTACAAGGTATGACCACTGTGATAACACTATGAACATTATTAGCTTTCTATGGCCACTGTGAGCTTTCTATGACCACTGTGACCTATAACCACTGTGAAGTCTCTATGACCACTATGAGTTCTCCATGACTAGTATAAGCCATGACCACTGTGAGCTCTCTATGACCACTGTGCGTTCTCTATGCTCACTGTGAACTCTCAATGGGCACTGTGAGCTCTCTGTGACCACTGTGAAATCTCTGAGGACTGTGATCTCTGTGACCACTCTGAGTTCTCTATGACCCCTATGAGCTGATAACTGTGAGCTCTCTGTCACCAATTTGAGCTATGACACTCTGACTTCTCAGTGAGCACTATGATCGATGATCACTGTGAGCTCACTATGACCACTATGAGCTATGTCTGACCATTATGAGGCTTTTATGACAACTACAATCTATAACCATTGTGAGCTATGAGCACTGTGAGCTTTCTATGACCACAATGCTATGACCACTGTGGGTTCTCCATGGCCACAATGAGCTCTCTATGACCACTATGAGCTCTCTATGATCTCTATAGGCTATGACCATAATGAGCTCTCTATGACTACTGTGTGTCCTCAATGACCACTGTGAGCTGTTTATGTCCACTTTGACCTCCTATGACCATTATGAGCTCTGTATGACAATGATGAGCTAAAACCACAGTGAGTCCTCTGTGACTACTCTGAGCTCTCTAAGACTACTATGAAGTATGACCAGTATGAGCTCTCTATGGCCTCGATGAGCTCTATTTAAAAGCTGTGATCTCTCTATGACTACTTTGAGCTGTCTACGACCACTGTGATCTCTCTATCACTACAGTGAACTCCTATGACCACTGTGAGCCCTCTATGACCACTATGAGCTATGACCACTATGAGCTCTGTATGACGACTATGAGCTCTCCATGACAACTATGAGCTATGATCACGAAGAACTCTCTCTGTCTTCTGTGAACTATGACAACTATGTGTTCTTCATGAGAACTGTAAGCTCATATGACCACGGTGAACTTTGAGCACTGTTTGACCACTGTGAGCTGTCTATGACCACTATGAGCCCTCTATGAGCGCCATGACCTATGAACATTGTGAGCTCTCTATGACCACTATGAGGTTTGTATGACCAATATGAGGTATGACCACTGTGAGCTTTCTCAGATCACTATGAGCTGTGAACATTGTGAACTATGGCCAGTAAATCCTGTCTATGGCCACTATGATCTTTGGCCACTGTGAGTTCTCTATGGCCTCTATGAGCTATATATAACTATTGTGACTTCTCTATGACTACTTTGAGTTCTCTATGACCACTGTGTTCTCTTTATTACCACTGTGAGATCTTCATGACCACTGTGAGCTCTCTATGAGCACTCTGACCTATGACCACTACAGGCTATGATGACTGTGAACACTCTATGACCACTATCAGCTGTGAACACTGTGACCTTACTGTTACTATTGTGAGCTCTCTATGATAAGTATGGCCTATGACCACTATGAGCTTTCTATGACCAACATGAAGTATGACCACTGTTAGCTCTCTACAATCAATATGAACTCTCTATGACCACTATAAGAAATGAGCAGTATAGGCTCTCTATGACCTCTGTGAGCTATGAAAACAGTGAACTCTCTATGACAACAATGAGCTCTCTATAACACCTGTAAACTCTATGACCACTGTGAGTTCTCCCTGACCCCGTGAGCTCTCTATGAGTATTGTGTGCCCCCTATGACCACTATGCGCTATGAGCATTGTGAGCTGTCTATGCCAACTGTGAACTATGACTACTGTGAGTTTTCTATGACCAGTTGGAGTGCTTTCTGTCCACTGTGAGCTCTCTATGATCACTGTTTCTTTTCCATGACCACTGCGAGTTATCTATGACCACTGTGAGCTCTCTATAACCACTCTGAGGGCTCTATGTCCACTGTGAGCTCTCTATGAGCAAAAATGAATTATGACCACTGTGAATACTGTATGACCACTATGAACTGTGATCACTGTGAGCTCTCTGTGACAACTGTGAGCTCTCTATGACCACTATGATCTCCCTATGACAACTATGAGGTATGACCACTATGAGCTCTGTGTTGCCACTATAAGTTCTCTATGATTAGTATGACCTATGACCACTGTGACCTCTCTATGAGCAACATGAAGTATGACCACTGTTTGCCCTCTACGGCCTCTATGAACATTTTATGATCACTAGAAGAAATGAGCAGTAAAAGCACTCTATGTCCTGTATGATCTATGACAACAGTGAACTCTTACAACAACAGTGAGCTTTCTATGACCCCTGTAATCTCTCTATGACCTCTGTGATCTGTCTATGACCACTGCAAGTTTATAACAGTGCAAACTCTCTATGTCAACTGAGAGATCTCTATATCACTGTCACTTCACTAAGACCACTGTGAGCTCTCTATGCCCACTGTGAGCTCTCTATTACCACTGTGAAAGCCCTACGATAACTGTGAGCTCTCTACGAGCATTATGGCCTATGAACACTGTGAGCTCTCTGTAACAACAGTGAGCTCTCTATGACCACTATGACCTAAGACCACTCTGAGCTTTCTATGACAACTATGTGGCATGACCACTGTGAGCTCTATGTGAACACTATGAGTTCTTATGAACAGTGTATCCTATGACCACTGTGAGCTCTCTATGACCGACATGAAGTATGACCATTGTTCGCTCTCAATAGCCACTATGAATTCTCTATGACCACTTGGAACAATACAGGCTCTCCATGACTTCTGTGAGCTATGACAACTGGAAAAGATCTATGACAACAGTGATCTCTCTATGACCACTTTGAACTTTCTATGACCACTGTGAGTTCTCCATGACCCCTGTGAGCTCTCTGTGACCACTGTGAGCTCACTATGAATATTATAAGCTATGAGCACTGTGAGTTGTCTATGACTACTGTGAGCTATGACTATTGTGAGTTTTCTTTGATGAATGAGAGCTCTCTATGTCCACTGTGACCTCTCTATGATCATGGTGTTACTTCACCATGACCACTGTGAAATCTCTATGACCCTTTTGAGCTCTCTAAAACCACTACGATCTATGAGCACTGTGAGCTCTCTATGATCACAGTGAGCTATCATGACTGTGAGTTCTCTATGACCACTATGATATAAAAACACTAGGAAGCTCTCTATGAGCTTTGACCACTGTGAGCTCTCTATGACCACTATGAATTCTGTGTGATCATTATGAGTTATGATCACTATAAGCATTCTGTGACCACTGCAATCTCTGAAAACTGTGAGCCCTCCTTGACTACCATGAGCGATGACAACTGTGAGCTCTCTATGACCACTGTGACCTATGATCACTGTGAACCATTTTATGACCATTGTGAGGACTCTAAGCCAACTATGAGCCATCAACACTGTGAGCTCTTTATGAGCACTGTGAGCTCTTTCTAACTACAATGAGCTATGACCATTGTAATCTGTTTAGTTCCATGATGAACTATGACCAATGTGAGCTTTGCATGATCACTGTGAGCTCTCTATTACCAATATGTGCAATGACTACTGTATGTTTGTAGGAGGAACGGACAATGATCGTGCTACAGAGGCTTCCATCCCCTATACTGAGAGGCTCCTTGGACTCCTTCCTCCTGCTAAGCATACAAATCTCACGAGAATACAAATCTCGTGAGACTACTCCTTCTCCAGAGCAAAGAGAGTTGGTGCTGTTAAACCATCTGGCTGAGAGGACAAATCTGAACAGGACAACTTAGCAAAGACTCACGCTGGGACTTATGGGATGTCAGGTGGGGTATATAAGCAGCCTGATAAAATATATGAGCCACAAGCTGAGAGCCTACAAGCCTGGGGCATGCTTTGCCACTCGCCTAACTCCCAGAATCTGTGCTGCTGACTCTGCGCTAGCTTATCCCCACTCCCAAGGGTCTCTGTGGGCCCCTGTTACACTGTTACATTGTTACATCTGGTGCCCAACATGGGGCTTCCACAGTGGCCCTTTCCTCGTCATAGCACCAGTGTGGAACACTGTGCCTCCTTCGCAGTTGTTTGGTAAGCTGGCACCTTTGTGTTTTTGTATTCACGAGAGGCGAGTGTGAAGGTCCCTTTCCCTTTCCTTGTGTTTGTCTTTCCGCTGATAGGGAGCATATGGCCATGGCCTAGGAACCACAGAAGTTCCCCACTACATGTTCTTTGTCTCATCTGTTCCTCTGTAATCTTGTCTCTGTTCTATAAAAAACATGGGCAACTTCTCCTTACACTGTAAGGAGCCCCAAGTACATGCCTCATTTCTCCCTGTTCCACCACCTGCTATGGGCATTAGGGTTGAAACCCCTCACTCTTCGGACAAAGAAGGAGAGGATGAATCTATGGCAGTTCCTCATAAACCTACACGTTTAGATCAGGCAGAGAAACCTCCAATCCCTGTGAGCAATTCCCCCCTGCTATACCCTTGCTGAGAACCTGCTGTTACTATAACTGGGTCCAGCCCTTCAGCCCCGCTGGTGCCATCTCAACTTCTGGCACCCCAAGTTCCTATGCTCCAGACATGCTCACAGTTTTCTAACTTTTGGCAGAGAGAAGCTTTCCCTGTTAATGTAGGACCAATGCAGCCAACCAGCCTTGGGGGCCTACCCCACTTGCTGATCTTTCCCTGATTTGCAAGGCAGCCAATGACTCAGGCCCTAACTCCCCTTATTTTACACAGGTTCTGCACCAATGGACCATGCAGCTCCAAACTCATTATGATTGGTATCATCTCCTTAAGGCAGTCTTAGAGCCAGCCATTTTCCCGAATTGGCGCTCTGCATATGATGATTAAGCAGAAGCACAAGCTCTCCTCAACCTTCAGTATGGTCTTAACATCACATTGGATATGTTCATGGGTCAAGGGCAATATATTGATTCTGTATCCCAGTCCACCATAGGTTTGACTGCATATTTTCAGCAGGTGTCTGACCTGGCCTTTAAGGCCCTAAAAGCTTGCACCCCAAGAGACCCTTCTATTTACTTTCATAACCTCATCCAGCAATCGAGGGAATCTTTTACCAACATCCTTACTAGAGTAACAGAAGCTGTAGAACGTAGGGTAGATCCAGGCTCATTAGAGATATGTTAATCAAACAATTAGCTTGGGATGGCCTCAAACCCCCTACCCGTAATGCAGTGGCTGCTGTCCAAAATGATGATATCCACAAGCGGGTGATAGCAACTAAAGGTCTGGATCTGGGGGCTGGCCCCATAATGGGCCTTATTGCCTCCATTGATGCCCTCTTGTCGAACAGACAACAACTTCCTGAACACCCACCACAGACTAGCCTATCAGACTGCATTTTCTGGGGCTGTGGTGGGACAGGTCACCTTGCCTAAAAAGGAACAGGGGATTCCATTGGGCTCACAACTGCTGCTTACAGCCTTCTAATATCCAACAGAATGCTAAGGCTACTTTAAACTCCCAGCAGAGCACCTCTCAGCCCCATCAATAAGAAAGGAGAAATGTCATCCTAAGGAATTCTGGACTTAGCCCGTTTTTCCACATTCTCCTATGACAACCGTATACCTTGATATTATCCCAGTTAAGGGGTTGGTGAACACAGGAGTTGATGTTACCATCATTACTCAGATTGAAGCACACAGGTTCCCCCATTGGAAATTCAATCAAGGTTCCTTTTCCCCAATTGTTGCCATTATCCTTCATAACCTCTGGGGAAGGGATATTCTAGAAGATTTGGGTGTCATCCTTATCACAGACCACCAAGCCTCCATTGATGATAATCACCCCCATCATGAGCCATCATCTAAATGGGTACCTGATCCCATGCCCTTGACTTGACTCTCAGATGAAGATGTCTGGGTGGAGCAGTGGCCAATAATTGAATCCAAATTGGCTGCCCTTAAAGAATTAATTGAGGAATAACTTAAATTGGGACATTTAGACCCCTCAACGAGTAGGCACAATACTCCCATATTTGTTATAGGCTTCTACAGGACATGAGAGCAGTCAATGAACAAATGGAAAAGATGGGGACTTCTCAGGCTGGCCTGCCACATCCCAGTGCTGTGCCACCCTCCCACCATATAATCATTGTAGGTATCAAGAATTACTTCTTTCAAATTCTCTTGGCATCCTAGGATAGGGATCGCTTTGCGTTTATAGTATGGGAACCTAATATGCAAAGACCAGCCCAGAGATATCAATGGACTGTCCTCCCGTAAGGCATGAAAAATAGTCCCACCATCTGTCAGCTTTATGTTAAGGAGGCACTTTGTAATATTCCCCAAGATATTTTACTTGTTCACTATATGGATGATATTCTCTTAGCTCATTCTACCTTGCCTTACTTCAAGGAGTGTCCAGGACCCTCTTAGAAGACCTGGCTGCCCTAAATTTAAAAGTACTCTGGAAAAGATCCAATTTGCCCCCCCATACCTTTTTGGGGTTTTCTATTTCCAAACAAATATGCCCATTGGCCTTTACCCTTCCCTCTAAAGATGCTTATTCCCTAGCTAAACTCCAACAGCTATGTGGAACAATAAATTGGCTCAAACAAGTTCTAGCAATCCCTGAGCAGGAAATGTACTCTTTATTTTCTTTCCTAATGGGCCCTACATACCCTTCTAAAAGAATTAAGCTTACATCTAAAGCAACGGCCCTTCTACAAAAGGTTGCATCTATACTCTCCTCAGTATCCTTAGACAGACATGAACCTCACTGGCCTCTCTTTGCAATCATCTTATGGACCCCTGGTAGTGTTCTATGTGTCCTATGGTAAAGAGACCCCCTTATGTGGTTATATCAGGCTCATTTTGACCTATACCAACTCACATCTAAATTTGAGATCATCTTTCAACTCGCTCTCAAGGCGAGAAACTTGGCCTGCAAAACATAGCTGTGAGCCTGATAAAATCATCCTTCCTTTCTCACTCTAGCACTCACAATCACTTTGGAACGATTCTGTTAGTTTTCAAGAAATGGTCTCTGGTTACAGTGGAAATCTTGACAACCACCCCCCACAGGACAAAAGGTTAACTGCGCTTTCTCAACTCCCTATTAAAATTAAGCCTTATAGTACTCCCAACTCTTCCCCCATCCCACATGGGACCCTCGCATTCTCAGACTCCAATAAACAAAGATATGGAATCCTCATTCAGTGCCTGGGGACAAAAGACATTAATTATGTCTTTCCCAACCCCGGCTCATTGCAGCGGGGTGAACTCTTGGGGCTCTTTAAGATTTTTACTGAATGCCAATTAGAACCTGTTAATATTTTTTCTGATAGTCAGTATGCAGTACAGGCTGTCCTGATGCCTTCATTGTCTTTGCTCAAGGACCATATGAGCCCTTTACATGTCACCATGCAGTTGCTCCAGGATGTATTGGAACACAGGGCTCACCCTTGGTATATTTGTCATATACGGTCACACACAAAACTTCCTGGAATCCTAGCTAAGGGAAATGATTTAACAGATACTATGATCATGACTGTGGACTTAGAGCTTCTTGAACAAGCTAGGGCATTACACCAACAATTTCACCTTACCCCAGAGCTTACACAAGTTTCTTCCAGAGCTTACAATGTCATAATGTAAACATTTAGTCAGATCCTGTTCAACCTGTGCCCCCTTGGCTCCACTTGGCCCTCTAAATAAGGGAGGGGTAAATCCCAGAGGTCTCTTGCTTAATGCAATTTGGCAAATGGATGTTACCCACCACTTCCCCTTTAGGAACCTAAAATATGTTCATGTCATAGTGGACACTTGTTCCTCCTTTGTGTATGCAACAGCCCTTACAAGAGAAAAGGCAGTCCATGCTATTAGAGCCCTAAAATCTGCTATGATGGTTATGGGTGTACCTTGGACACTGAAGACTGACAATGGACCTGCATATGCTTCTCAACAATTTGGCTCCTTTATAGCCTCATGGAAAATTAATCACACCTTTGGCATTCCCTATAACCCACAGGGACAAGCCATTGTGGAAAGATCCAACAGAACCTTAAAGGGCCTTTTGTCAAAGGTCACATCCCCTAAATCCAAACGTGACCCACACTTGGCTCTAACACAGGCCCTGTTTCACCTTAACTTCCTCACTTTTGATGATTCAGGACTAAGCCCTGCTTATAAATACTGGGCTTACCTGCCTCGCAATACTCCTCTGCCTTTTGTCTGATGGAGGGACTCCGTCATGCTGTTATGGATCCCTTATTATCCCAGGGTCGAGGATATGCTTGTGTCTTCCCTCATGATTCCACTTTGCAAATATAGGTGCCAGCTTGAGATGTAAAACCGGCAACAGAGATTGTGAAGCCTTCCTGGGAACCAGATTCATAAAATGAGTAAATCTATGGCCACTCCAATTTTTTTTTTTTCATTTCTGTTACGTGCTGATTTTTTTTTTTTGGCATGCCATTTTTAAACATGCATGCATACTTATTTTTGGTAACATCTAAGGCCTTAGCTACTTATGTTCTATATTGATCACAATTGTTTTTCTATTAGATTACAAGTTTTCTTTCATTGTTTTCTCACTTGATTTTAATTTTAAATGGATTGTAAACTGTTCTTTTATCAATTATATTGTTTAAGTACTTCCTTCAGCACATCTCTCAGCAGCGCTCCATCAATAAGACCACACTATAGGTTCTTATGGCCCCTGAATATCTGAGCCATAGTGCCCCTAGAGACATGGTTCAGGCTTGAATTGCAGAGATTTGTGAAGCATTGGTCTAGTCTACTATCTACATATCCTGACATGCTTTCCAGAAGTGAGGTTGTTTGAGGACCAGTAGCCAATGACGGGTAAGATCCTATGAGGCAGGATGACCTAAGACAGGCACGGTCCATAATGCTGGACACCTTCTGAGGCGGGATCAACAAGGTTAGAGCAAAGAACTCTGGCTCCCGCTGGCTGTCAAAAATAAATAAAAATGATGAATATGTAGGAGGAACGGACAATGATTGTGCCACAGAGGCTTCCATCCACCATATAGAAAGGCTGCTTGGACTTCTCCCTCCTGCTTAGCATACAAATCTTGCGAGACTACAAATCTTGCAAGACTACGGCTTCTCCAGAGCAAAGACAGTTGGTGCTATTAAACCGCCTGGCTGTGAGGATAAATTTGAACAGGACAACTCTGCAAAGATGCACACTGGGACTTATGGGATGTCAAATGGGGTATATAAGCAGCCTGATACTTAAAATATATGAGCCTACAAGCATGAGAGCCTACAAGCCTGAGAGCCTGCTTTGCCACTCACCTAACTCCCGAAGTCTGTGCTGTTGACTCCGTACCAGCTTATCCCCACCCCCAAGGGCCCCTGTTACACTGTTACATTGTTACATATGCTGACTATGACCACTATTAGCTATGACAAATATGAGTTCTTCATAATCCCTGGGAGCCCTCTATGATCACTATGAACTATGACCATGGTGACCTCTCTATGACAACATTGAGCATTCTATTGCCAGTATGAGATATTACTACAGCATGAACTCTTTTTTCATTATGAGCTCTCTATGACCATTGTGAGCTATGACTACTGTGAGTACTCTATGACCACTGTGAGTTCTCTATGTCCCCTTTAAGCTATGACTACTGTGATCTCTGTATGAACACTATGAGCTATGACCACTATGCACTCTTGATGAACCCTGAGAGCAATATGAGCTCTCAATGACCTCTTTGATCTGTGAGCACTATGCTCTCTATGACAACTGTCAGCAGTCTATGATCACTCTGAGTTCTGAATGACCATTATGAGCTATGATGACTGTGAGCTCTTATTGTCTATTATGAGATCTCTATGTCCAATATGATCTATGATTTATGACAATTGTGAGTGATGACCATTGTAAAAACTCTAAGCCAACGATAGCTATCAACACTGTGAGCTCTCTATGACCACTATGAAGTAGGACCACTGTGACCTCTCTATTTCTACAATGAGGTGTGACTAGTGTGATCCCTCTATGGCCAATATGACCTTTTTATGATCACTATAAGCTATCACCACTATGAGATCTCTGAGACCTTTGTGACCTATGACTAGTATGAGCTCTTTATGACCTCATTGAGGCTTGTGGAACCACTATAAGCTCTCTATAAACACTATGATCTATGACAACTGTGAGCTCTCTATGACCACTGTAAGCCCTTTATGACCACTGTGTGTAATGACCATGGTGAACACTCTAAGCCAACTCTGAGCTATAAACACTCTGAGATCTCTATGACTACTGTCAGCTCTCTCTAACTACTATGAGCTATGACCACTGTGATCTCTTTATTTCCATAATGAGCTATCACCACTGTAAGCTTTCCATGATCCCTGTGAGCTCCCTATTACCAATATGACCTATGACCACTGTGTGCTCTCTATGACCACTGTTAGCTATGACAACTGTGAGTTCTCCATGACTCCTGGGAGCCCTCCTTGACCACTATGAACTCTGACCACTGTGACCTCTCTATGACAACAATGAGCTATCTCTGACCACTATGAGCTATGACCACAGTATGATCTCTTTGTTCATTATGAACTATCTGTGATCATTGTGAGCTATGACCACTATGAGCTCTCTTTGTCCACTGTGAGCTTTCTATGACCCCTGTGAACTATGACTACTGTGATCTCTTTATCACCTCTAATAACTATGACCAATGTGAGCACTCTATGATGATTATGAGTTCTCTATGACCACTGTGAGTAATGACCACTGTGAGCTCTCTATAATCACAATGAGCTATGACCACTGACAGCTCTGTATCACCACTGGGAGAACTCTATGGCCACTATAAAGTCTCTATAACCAGTATGAGACATGACCACTGTGAACACTCTATGTCCACTTTGTGCTCTGTATGACCACTGTGAGCTTTGAGCACTGTGAGCTATCTATAACCATTGTGAACTTTGACCACTGTGAGCTCTCAAATTCTTCTGTGAGCTATGACCACTGTGAGCTCTCTATGACTACTCACTATGAGCTCATTATGACCATTGTCAGTTATGACCATTGTGAGCTCTTTATATTCACTATGAGCTACAGCCAATGTGAGTTCTCTATGGCCACTATGAGCTGCCCATGATCCTTATGGCTCTCAGTGATCCTAAGAGAGCTCACAGTGGTCATAGAGAACTCACAGTGGTCATAGTGGTGATGGAGATCTCAAACTTGTCATACAGAGGTCACAGTAGTCATAGAGAAATTACAGTTTTCAAAGTGAGCTCATAGAGGTCATAGCTCACAGAGGTATTAGAGATTCATAGTGGCCATAGCTCAGAGTGGTTATAGAAAGATCATAGTGGACACAGAGAGCTCACAGTGGACATAGCTCATCATAGAGAGTTCACAGTGGTTATAGCTCATAGTGGTCATAAAGAACTCACATATAGTCATAGTTGTTAATGAGAGCTCATAATTGTCATAGAGAGCTCATATTGATAATACAGAGCTCCAGTAGTCATAATGGGCCATGCAGCTCCAAACCTATTATGATTGGTATCATCTCCTTAAGGCAGTCTTGGATCCGGCCGTTTTCCTGAATTGCCACTCTGCATATGATGATCAGGCAGAAGCACAAGCCTGCCTCAATCTTCGGTATGGTCTTAACATCGCATTGGATATGCTCAAAGGTTACGGACAATTGTGGCACTATCGATTCAGGGAGACTCTAGCACCAGATCCCAAATTCAGGAGGTCTGGCTACAGACAAGCTTGAACAAGTTTGGAAATGCCCCAGACATGTCCCAATAGAGGAAGCATACAGGCAGAGGAATGAACAACCAATGGGAAGGAGGGATGAACAACCAATGGGAAGTGGCCGTCTAACCTGGACATTTATTAAACAGCTAAATGATTGATGGCAGCTCCCCCTCCCCCAAGCAGAGGGATGGCAACACCTGATTGGATCCTGACCCTATATAAGCCCAAACACTTCCTGATTGCAGCTAAATCTGTAGCAACTCATCCCCTGCTGCTTCTCACCTGATTCCTGGGGTCTGGTTGGTAACCCTGTCACTGGTTCGCTCATTCGCCTCAACCCTCGAGGCCCCACCATTTCCCCATCCTTTACCTTGCTGGCCCAGAGGGGATTCGGCAACAGACAATATATTGATCCCATATCACAATCCACCACAGGTTTGGCTATTTATTTTCAACACGTGTCTGACCTGGCCTTCAAGGCCCTATAGGTTTGCTCTGGCCTTCTATGACCCTCAATATTCCTCCACATGCTTAACACCTTATCGGGTCTCCAACATTTCCAAGGTTCCTAAATAACTTTCTCAGTACCTCAAGAGGCCTTGGTCTCAGGCCTTCCTTAATTACTCATTGACTTTGAGCCAACAGATAGAACATATTAACATGATGCCTGCGGCTCCCCTGCCTATAGATACTGGGTTTGAAACCAGAATCTGGAACAACTTTACAAGGCTGTTTGACACCTCTTAGATTGTATCTTATGCTATCATAGGAGGAATTGTTCTTTGATTAATTATATTGCTTAAGTGTTTGCTTCAGCACATCTCACAGCAGTGCTCCATCAACAACACCATGATACAGGTGCTTATGACCCTTAAACTTCCAAGCCATGCCCCCCCAAAGATGTGGTTCAGGCTTGGATTGCAGAGATTCATGAGTCCTTGCTCTAATCTACTATCCACATATTCTGACATGCCTTCTAGAGGTGAGGTCTGTTGAAGGCCAGTAGTCAGTGATGTGTAAGATCCTGTGAGACAGAACGACTTAAGACAGGCACAGTCCGTCATGCTGGATGCCCTCTGAGGCAGGGTGAACAAGGTCAGAGCAAAAAACTCTGGCTCCGATGGCTGTCAAAATAAATAGAAGGATGGATATGTAGGAAGAACGGACCAGGCAGGCCTGTATTGTCTGTATGTGCCGCATGCATGATTGCAACTTTCCCAAGCTAGAATCTGCTGCAGTGCCTCGTGCTGACATCAAAACGTTTGACTGAGAGGATCAGCCTGACAGGCCAACACAGCAAAAGCTCCCACTGGAACTTATGGAATGTTGTGTGGGGTATGTAAGCAGCCTGATATCTACAGTAAATGAGTCTGCAAGCCTGCGAGTCTGCTTTGCTACTTGCCTGACTCTTGGAGTCCATGACATTGACTTTGCGCCTGCTTTTCCCCACTCTCAAGGATCTCCGTGGATCCCCATGGATCCCTGAGACTGCTACAATGAAGACTTCATAGTGGTCATGACTTATATTGGTCATGAAGAGCTCACAGTGGTAATGGAGACTTCACAGTGATCATAGAGAGCTAATAATGTTCATAGTGTTATTACAGTGGTCATATCTCACAATGGTCATGGAGAGCTCACAGTGCTCATACAGAGCTCAGAATGGATAATGAGAGGTAAACGTGTTGATAGCTCATAATGTTCATAGAGAGCTCACAGTGGTCATAGTTCACACTGATCATAGAGAACTCATAGTAGTCCTAGAGAGCTCACAATGCTCATAGTTCATAGTTCTCATAGAGAGCTCACAGTGGTCAAAGGTCATTAGTCTTAGAGATCTCACAGTGTTCATAGCTCAGAGTGTTAATAGCTCACAGTGGTCATAGCCCACATTGACCATACAGAACTCGCAGTGGTCATAGGTCATAGTGGTCATTGAAAGTTCATAGCAGACATAGAGAGCTCAAAGTAGTTATAGCTCATAATGTTTTAACAGAGCTCACCTTGGTCATAAGTCATTTTAGACATAGATAGCTCACAGTGGTCATAGAGAGCTCATAATAGTCATAGATAGCTCACAGTTGTCATGGATAGCTCAAAGTGGTAATAGGGAAATCATAGTGATCACAGATCACAGTGGTCACAGAGATCTCATAATAGTCATAGTTCCTAGTGCTGTTAGATTCTTTTGTGGTTACAGAGAGTTCACAGTGGTCCAATAGAACTCATACTGGTTATATCTCACAGTGACATAGGAAGCTCATAATGGTCAAAGCTCATAGTGTTCACAGGGAGTACATGACCATAGAGAGTGCACATTGATCATGGAGAGCTCACAGTGATCATAGAGAGCTCACAGTGCTTATGGCTTATATGTGACATAGAGAGATCATAACAGTTATAGAGAGCTCACAATGGTCATAGTTTCTAGTGGTCACAGAGAGCTCACTGTGGCTCTAGAGAGCTAATAATGTTCATAGTGTTATCACAGTGGTGATACCTCATAGTGGTCATAGAGACCTTAAAATCGTTAGAGAGTTCACAGTGATCCTAGATAGCTTACAGTTGTCATAGAGAGCTCAAAGTGCTATTAGAGAGGTCATAGTGGTCATAGATCATAGTGGTCATAGGAAGCTCACAGTAGTCCTAACACATAGTGGTCATAGAGACCTCCTAGTGGTCATAGAAAGCTCATGGTGGTCATCCACATAATGGTTACAAGAGCTCACAGTGGTCATAGCTTATGGTCTTAGAGAGCTCATAGTGGTCATAGCTCATAGTTGTCATAGAGAGCTCACTGTGGTCATAGCTCATAGCTGTCATACAGAGCTCCATTCTCATAGAGACCTCACAGTGTTCATAGAGTGCTTACAGTGCTATTTGAGAGTTCCCTATGACAACTGTTTATGGTTTATGACCACTGTTACCTCCCTGTGACGACTTTGAGCTCTCTATGAACAGTGAAAGCTCTCTATGACTACAGTGAGCTGTCTATGACCACTATGAAATTTCTACGAGCGCTATGACCTATGATCACTGTGATACCTCTATGACCACTATGAGCTTTGAACATTGTGAGCCATTTATGACCAGTATGAGCTATGACAACTATGAGCTTTCTATGTCCTTTATGAGCTCCCATGACAATTGAGAGTTATTACCACTAGGACCACTCTATGACCATTATGGACCATGACAACCATATCTATGACCACTATGAGAACTCTATGAGTATTGAGACCACTCTATGACCCCTAACAGCTACGACCACTGTGAGCTCTCTTTGACTACTATTTGCCCTATAAGACTACTATGACCTATGACCACTGTGAGGTCCATATGACCACTATGACCTGTCTATGACTACTCTAGTTCTCTATTAAAAATATGACCTATTAGCACTGTGACATCTTTATGACCACTATGAGCTATGACCACTGTGAGCTATGGCCAATATAAGGTCTCTGTGACCACTTTGTGCTCTCTATGACCACTCTAGCTCTCTATGAAAAATATGGTATATGACCACTATGAGCTTTCTATAACCTCTATGAGCTATGACCACTGTGACCTCTCTATGATTACTTTGAACTCTCTGTGACCACTGGG
The DNA here is from genome assembly GCA_023101885.1 of Typhlomys cinereus. Classification (NCBI taxonomy): domain Eukaryota; kingdom Metazoa; phylum Chordata; class Mammalia; order Rodentia; family Platacanthomyidae; genus Typhlomys; species Typhlomys cinereus. The sequence goes on along the minus strand of JALPQD010000821.1, from coordinate 495,577 downwards.
AGTTCTCTATGACCGCTGTAGGCTCTCTATGACCACTATGAGCCATGATGACTGTGAGCTATCTATCACTATTCTGATTTATGAACACTGTGAATTCTTGATGACCACTGTTTTATCTCCTTGTCTATTATGAGCTCTCTATGACCACTGTGTGCTATGACAATGTGAACACTTTATGCTCACTGTCAATTCCCTATGTGCTCTAGGAGCTCTGACCACTGTGAGCTCCCTATTGCCATTATGAGGTATGACCACTATATGCTCTCTATAAGCACTGTGAGCTTTTTAAGACCACTATGAGCTATGAACACTGTGAACTCTCTCTGTGACCACTTTGAGATCTTTGTGACCACTGTGTGTTCTCCATAACCACTGTGAGCTCTCTATGACCATTATGATCGCTGATCACTCTGAGCTCTCAAGTTTAAATGTGAGCTATAACCACCATGAGCTCTCTCTGACCACTTTTAGGAATGACCAGTGTGAGCTCTCTATGAAAACTGTAAGGTAGAACCACTGTGTGTTCTCTGTGACCATTGTGAGCTCTCTATAATCACTGAGTTATGTGCACTATGAGTTCTCTATGACCACTATGAGCTATGACCAGTGTGAGCTCTCTGTGACCACTGTGAGCTTTCTGTGACCACTTGAGCTATGACCACTGTGAGCTCTTTATGAATATTATGGGCTATGATCACCTTGAGCACTCTATGGCCATTATGAGCTCTCTATCACCACTATGAGTTATGACTACGGTGATCTCTCTATGATCTCTGTGCACTATGAAAACTGAGTTCTGTGTTACAACAGTGACCTCTCTATGACCATTTTGAAATCTCTATCAACATAGTGAGTTCTCCATAAATACTGTGAGCTCTCTATGACCATTGTAAGCTAGGAACAGTATGAGGTTTTTATGACCACTGTGAGCTCTGACTACTGTGAGCTCGTTAGAATCACTATGTTCTATGACCACTTTGAGCCCTCTACTACTACTGTGAACTTTTTATGAGCAATATGATATATGACCACTATGAGCTCTCTATGACTACTATGAGGTATGACCACTGTGAGCTCTTTATGACCACTATGATCTCGGACCACTGTGAGAAATTTAGGTCCATTATGCACTGTCTATGACCAGTATGAGCTATGACCACTGTGAACTATCTATGACCACTGTGAGCTCTCATGACGACCATAAGCTATGACCACTGTGAGGTATTTATGACCACTTTGAGCTATCTATGACCACTATGAGCTATGAACAATGTGAGTTCTCTATGACCACTATGAGCTATTACCTCTGTTGGCTCTCATTTTCCATTATGAGCTCTCTATGACCTCTGTGAATTATGACAACTGTGAGCTCTCTATGAGCACGATGAACTAAGACCCCTATTACCTCTCATTGTCCATTATGAATTCTCTATGATCACTGTGAGCTATGAACACTGTGAGCAAAAAAGCTCTCTATCACACTGTAGCTCTATATGAAAAATATTACTAATGACCACTGTGAGCTCTCTATGACCATTACGAATTATGATGACTGTGAGCTATCTGTCACCATTGTGACTCATGACCACTGTGACCTCTCGATGACCACCGAGAGCGAGGATCACTGTTACCACTCATTGTCCACTCTGAATTCTCTATGTCCAGTAGGAGTTATGACCACTGTAAGCTCTCTACGACCACTATAAGCCCTCTATAACCATTATGTGTTCTGTATACAACTAAGGGCTAAGGCCAATGTGAGTTCTCTATGAGCACCATGACCTATGACCATTGTGAGCTCTATATAACAACTGTGAGCTATGACCACTGTGAGCTCTTTATGACCTCTATGAGCTTTTATCGCAGTTGCATCTTTATGACTATTATGAGCTATGGATCCTGTGAGATCCCTGTGAGCACTATGATCTATGACCGCACTGAGCTTTTTATAATGACTATGAGGTCTTTATGACCACTATGATCTTGCTATGACAATTATGAGATCTATATGACAATAAAGAAATATGATCACTGTGATCTCTCTGTGAACACTGTGATCAATGATCACTCTGAGCTCTCTATGAACACTATGAACTCTTTATGATAACTGTGAGCTTTCTTTTTTTTAACATTTATTATTATTATTTCCGCTCATACAAATTTAATAGGTACACCAGTTCCCTCCCTCCCTCCTCCACCCCCAGAAACCCCCGCTCCTCCTCCCCTCACCCCTCCCTCCCCATCCTCCAGTGCCTCCCGCCCCAATTCCCAGAGAGTCCTTTAATGTGCATCCCTGACTCTCCTCTGGGCCCTCCTCTCCAATGACGTACAAGGACCCAGTGGCATTTCCATGAACCCTTTCCCGTGTTCCCCTTAAGCATAGGAACACTATTGTGGCTGCCAATCCCTTGCCTCCAAGGATCTTGGTGCCTTTAGCAGATGCTAGACTTTGTGAGGTCAATAGTGTGTTGGACATTGAGCAGGGCATGCAAAGTCCAATTATGATTGCTTCGGCCCTAACTTCTGTGGAGTATCTTGCAAATCATTGCTCCTCCCATCCTTTTGTTCTTACACTCTTACCGAGGAGCTTTCTATGACGACTATGAGCCTACTAAAACCACTGTGAGCTCTCAATGACCACTATATGCTGTCTTGACCACTATAACATATAACAATGTGAGCTCTCTATGATCACTTTGATTTATGACCACTGTGACCTTTCTATCACCATTATGAGCTATGACCACTGTGAGCTCTCTATGACCACTATGAGCTCTCTATGACCACTATAAGCTACTGTGAGCTTTCTGTGGCAACTGTGACTTCTCTATGACTACTATAAGGTATGACCACCATGAGCTCTTCATACAAACTTTCATCTATGACCACTCTGAGCTCTCCAAGTCCATTATGAATGGTCTTCTACCACTGTTAGCTATGAAAACTGCAAGCTCTCTATGATCACTGTGAGTTATGACCATTAAGACCTCTCTATGACAACTGTGAACTATGACCACTATAAGCTTTCAATGACCTCTATGAGCTGTAAGCCTTATGCAGTCTCTATTTCAACTGTGAGCTCTTTATGACCACTGTGAGCTCTCTATGACCGCTTTGAACTATGACCACTATGTGTGCTCTATGACCACTATGAACTATGACCACTATCAGCTCTCTATCACAACTATGAGCATGTAAAGTGTGAGCTCTCTAAGTCCATTATGAGCTTCCGATGACCATTATGAGCTATGACCACTGTGACCTCTCTATCACCTCTGTAAGATCTCCATGAACACTATGAGTTATGACTATTTTGAGCACTCTACGACCATTATGATCAATGACCATTGTGAACTCTCTATGTACATTACGAGCTTTCTATAGCCACTGTGTGCTATGACCACTGTAAGCCCTGTATGAGCATTAGGACCTATGAGTGCTGTGAACGTTCTATGACAACTATGAGCTCTCTATAACCACTATGAGCTATAACCACTGTGAGCTCTCTGTGACCACTGTTACATATGACCATTGTGAACTCTATTATCATCATAAATGATGACCAGTGTGAACTCTCTATGATCACTATGAGCTCTCTGTGACGACTATAAGCATTGACCATTGTGAGCTCTATTTGGCCACTATGAGCTATGATGTCTTTGAGCTCTCTATAACAATTCTGAGTTATGACCACTGTGAGCACTTCTTTATCACTATGAACTCTCTATGACCACTATAAGCTATGACCATTGTCAGCTCTCAAGGACCACTGTGAGCTATGACCATTGTGAGCTTTCTCTGACCACTATGAGATCTGTATGACTACTGTGAGCTCTCTATTGCCATTATGAGTTCCCTATGATCACTGTGAGCTATGACAACTATGAGCTCTCAATAAACATTGTGACTTCTTTACAACCATTATGACCACTGTTAGCTCTCTAACCATCGTGAGTTTTCTATGAGCAGTATGACCTATAATCAATGTGAGCGCTCTATAACCAATGGAAGCTCTCTATGACCCATGTGAGCTCTGACCACAGTTAGCTGTGTATGACCACTATGAGTTATGACCATTGTGTGATCTTTATGACCACCATGAACTATGGCCACTGTGACCTCTCACTGTGCACTATATTCTGTCTATGACCTCTGTGAACTATGACAACTGTGAGCTCTCTATGATCACTGTGATCTGTGACTATTATGTTCTCTCTATCATTACTATGAGCTATAATCACAGTGAGCTCTATATAATGATTGAGTTCTCTACAAGTATGACATATGACCGCTGTGATATTTCTATGACTACTCTGAGCTTTGAACACTGTAAGCTCTCTATGACCACTGTGAGGTCTCTATGATTACTGTGAGATCTCTATGCCCATTATGAGCTTTCTATGATCACTGTGAGCTATGATCACTGTGAACATTCTATGACCACTGTGAGCTGTGACTACTGTGACCTCTGTATGATCACCAGGAGCTATGACCACTGTTAGCTCTCAATGACCACTGTGTGCTCTCTTTGACCTCTGTGACCTCTCTACGATTACTTTGAGCTCTCTAAGACCACTGTCAGCTCTGTATGAGCACTCTGTATGAGCATTATGACCTATGAACATTGTCTGCGTTCTATGATCATTATGATCTATGACCACTGTGAGCTCTCTTTGACCATTGTGAGTGCTGCATGAACACTATGACCTATGACCACTGTGAGGTCACTATGACCACTATGAAGTCTCTACCAACACTCTGAGGTCTCTATGACCAACATGAGCTCTCTTTGATCACTGTGAGCTCTCTATAAGCACTATGACCTATCAGCACTGTGAGCTCTCATTGACCACTATGAGATGTCTATAACCATTCTGAGTTCTCTGTGACCTTTGTGAGAATTTTATCACCACTATGAGCTCTCTATGACCACTATAAGCTTCTCTATGAACACTGTGAGCTCTCTATGACCACTATGAGTTCTTTATGAGCACTATGACCTATGGCCACTCTGGGCTATCTATGATCACTATGAGCTATGAACACTGTAAGATCTCATTACCACTCTGATCTCTCTGTGAACTCTGTGAACTTTCTATCACCACTACAAACTCTCTATGACCACTATGAGCTATGACCACTATTAGATCTCTATGGTTACTAGGAGTTATGTTCACTATCAGCTGTCTATGAAAACTGTGAACTCTCTATGAACACTTTGGCCTCTCTATAAACACTTTGAGCTCTCTATGACGACAGTGAGTCTCTATGACCACTGTGATCTCTGTGTTGTCACTGTTAGATCTCTGTGACAACAGTGAATTCTCTGACTACTGTGAGCTCAATATGAATACTATGTCTACGATGTCTATGACCACTGTGAGCTTTCTATAGCCACTGTATTCTATCTATGAACACTTTGAGCTCTCTATGATCACTGTGAGTCCCCTGTGACCACTGGGAGCTGCCTATGAGCACTGTGAGCTCTCAATGATCATGTAGAGCTCTAGATGACCACTGTGAATACTCTATGATCACTGTGAACTCTATGACTGCTGTGAGCTCTCTATAACCGATATGAGCTTTGAGCACTGTGAGATATCTCTGACCACTGTGAGTTATGACCACTGTCATCTCTGTATGGCCTCTGTTAATTCTCTGTGATCACTAGGAGCTATGATCATTGTCAGCTCTCTATCACCACTGTGAGCTATGACCCCTGTGAGCCCTCTATGACCATTATGAGTTATAAACACGGTGAAATCTCTTAGACAATTGTAAGCACTTTATGACCACTATTAGCTCTGCCCATCATAACCTTTCTATGACCACTTTGAGCTCTTTATGAAAACTGTGAACTCTCTATATCCAATGTAGTTCCCTATGAGCTACACGACATATGTCCATTGTGATCTCTCTATGACCAGAATGAGCTAGGACCACTGTGAACTCTGCATGTCCACTATGAGCTATCAGCACTGTGAGCTCTATATGACCACTATAAGCTATGACCATTGTAGGCACCCTATGACCCCTATGAGCTATGACCGCTAATAGCTCTCTATAACCAATGTGAGCTCTCTATGACCAATGTGAGCTCTCTATGACCAATGTGAGCTCTTTGCCTTATGAACACACTATGGCCACTGTGAACTATCACCACTATGAGCTCTTTATGAAAACTGTAAGCTGTTATCTCTATGAGCTATTACCACGATGAGCTCTGTATGATCGCTGTGAGCAATCTATGACCATAGTCAGGATTTGGTGACTGTTACCTTTCTTGATCTCACTATGAAGACTGTGTGCATTCCATGACCACTATGAGCTCTCTATAAGCACTATGATCTATGACCACTGTGAGATCTCTATGACCACTATGAGTTAGGAGCAGTATGATCTCTCCATGACCACTATGTGCTCTGATCATTGTGAGCTCTCTGTGACCACTATGAATTAAAACCACTGTGAGCTCTCTATGACCACTGTGAGCTATGACAACTGTGATTTCTCTATGGTCACTATGAGCGCTCTGTGACTCCTACGAGCTATGGCCATTTTGAACTCTTTATGACATCTGTGATCTATGACAACTGTGGGCTCTCCAAGACAACTGTGACCTCTTTGTGACAACTTTGAACCTGTGTGACTTCTCTGAGCTGTCTATGACCACTATAAGCTATGACCACTATGTTCTATGAACACTGTGAGGTCTTAATGTCCCTTATGGGCTGATTATGCTCATTATGAGCTTTGACCACTGTGAGCTCTCCATGCAACTATGAGTTCACTATAACCACTGCCAGATTTCTAGGACCACTTTGACCTATGACCATAGTGTGCTTTCTATGACCACTATGAGCTATGACCACTAGGATCTCTCAATGTCCACTATAGTCTAGGACCACTGTGATTCCTCTATCACTACTATAAGCAATGACCACGGTAAATTCTCTATGATGATTATAAGCTGTTTATGACCACTGTGACCTATGACCTCTGTGAGCTCTCTATAACCACTTAGATCTATGACCACTATGCCCTCTCTATGAGCACTGTGAGCTCGTTAGGCTCACTATGAGCTCTGCATGACCACTATGAGATATTAACACTGTGAGCTTTATATAATCACTATGAGTTGTGTCAGAATGTGCTCTCTATGTGCACTATGATTTATAACCCTGTGAATTGTCACTATGAACACTATATGAATACTATGAGCTCTGACCACTGTGAGCTCTCTATTACCACTTTGAGCTCTCTATTACCATTGTGAGCTCCTAAGGCCACAATGAGCTATCTCTACTCTGAGCACTATATGACCATTGCGAGGTTTGAGTAGTGTGAGCTCTCTGTGACCATTATGAGCTATTGACACTGTGAGTTCTCTGTGACCACTGTGAGCTATGAACACTGTGAATTCTCTATGACCACTGTGAGCTCTGTATGGCAACTATGAGCTCTCTGTGTCCACTAGGAGATATGAACACTGTGATCTCTTTATGATCACTGTAAGAGCTATGACCACTGTGACTGCTCTATGACCATGGTGAGCTCATTGTGACCACTAAGGGCTCTGACCACTGTGACTTCTCTATGAGAACTTTGAGCTCTTTATGACCACTGTGAACTCTCTATGACCAATGTAGCTCTCTGTGACCTATAATACCTATGACCACTGTGAGCTCTCTATTACCACTGTGAACTATGACCATTGTGACCACTCTATGACCAATATGAACTATTTCCTCTGTGAGCTCTCTATGCCCACTGTGAGCTCTTTATGACCACTGGGAGTTATGACCACTGTTAACTCTATATGACCAGTTTGAAATCTCTATGATTACTGTGAGCTCCCTGTAACCACTGTAAACTCTCTATGACCACTATGAGCTCTTTATGACCACTACGATGTAACCTTTGTATGACCATTTTGCATGTTTTATGACCACTGTGAGCTCTATAGGACCATTGTGAGCTATGACCACTATGAGCTCTTTATGATGGCCATGAGCAATGAGCACTATCAATTCTCATTGTGCATTATGAACTCTATGATGACTGTGAGCTATAACCACTGTTTACTCTCTATCACTACTGTGAGCTATGACAACTCTGTGCTCTTTATGACCATTATGAGCCCTCTATGATAAATATGAGTTATGACCACGATAAGTTTTCTATGACCACTGTGAACTATGACTTCAATGAGGTCTCAATGACCACTGTGAGATATGACAACTGTGAAGTATCTGTGACCACTGTGAGCTCTCTATGACCACTATGAGCTATGGTCAATGTGTGCTTTCTATAACTACTATGAGATGCGACCACTGTGAGCTCTCTATGATCACTGTGAGCTCTGTAAGCCCACTATTAGAGTTCTATGACCACTATGAACTATGACCACTATGAGCCATCTATGACCTCTGTGAGGTATGACAAGTATGAGCCCTCTATGACAAAAGTGAGATCACTATGACATCTCTATGACCACTTTAAGCTCTCTCTGATCACTGTGAGTTCTCCATCACTAATTTGAGCTCTCAGTGACCACAGTGAACTCTCTATGATCACCATGAGCTATGAACACTGTGCACTATGATCACTGTGAGCTCTCAATGACCAATATGAGCTCTCTATGATCACTTTGTTATCTCTATGAAAACTATGGTCTAAGACTATTGTGTGCTCTCTATGACTACTGTGAGTAATCACCACTGTAAGATCTCTATGATCGTTATGAATTTTGACCACTGAGAGCTCTCTCTATAAACACTAGGATCAGTGACCTCTGTGAGTTCTTTCTGACCACTAGGAGCTTTGACCCCTGTGTGTTCTCTATGACTACTGTAAGCTAAGCCCACAGTGTGTTCTTATTTTGCATTATGAGTTCTCTATGACCACTGTAAGCTAGGACCCTGTGATCTCTCTAGGATCACTATGAGCTGTGACCAATGTGAACTCCCTTCAACAACTATGAAGTCTCTATGACCACTATGAGCTATATCCACTGTGAACTCTCTATGACCACTATAAGCTGTGACCACAGTGAGTTCTCTGTGAATACTATGAGCTATGAACACTGCAATCTCTCTGAGGCCACTATGAGCTCTCTATGATCACCATGAGTCACAGGCACTATGGGCTCTCTATGACTTCTGTGAGCTATGGCAACTATGTGCTCTATATGACAGCAGTGAGCCCTCAATGATCACTGTGACCTGTCTATGACCTCGTGGAGCTCTCTCTGATGAGCGTGAGTTCTCAAAGATCACTTGGGCTCTTTTTGATGTCTGTAATTTCCCTAGGACCACTATGAGCTATGAGTACTGTGAGCTATCTGTGAAAACTGTGAGTACTGACCTCTGTGAGCTCTCCATGACTAATGGGAACATTCTATGAACATTGCGAGTTCTCTTATCACCACTATTAGCTGTGACCACAATAAGCTCTTTATGACCACTTTGAGCTATGTCCACTATGAGCTAATGAGCTCTCTAAGACCTGTGTAACCTATGAGAACTGCCAGCTCTTTATGAAAAACATGAGCTCTCTATGCCCATTGTGATCTGGCTGTGATAACTTTCAGCCATGTATGCCACTGTGAGCTCTCTATGAGCACTATGACCTATGACAACTGTGAGCTATGTCCACTATAAGCAGTGACTACTGTGAACTCTCTGACCATGAGTTATGACCACTGTGAGTCTGTTTGACTACCTTGAGGTCTATGTATAGTATTATGTATGACCTCTGTGAGCTCTCTTTGACCACTATGAACTCTCCATGACCACTTTCTGTGTTCATGACAACTGTGACCTCTCCATGAACACTATGAACTCTCTATGAGCACTGTAAACTCTTCGTGAGCACTGTGAGATCTATATGAGCACTGTGAGCCTTCTATGTCCACTATGAGCTATGACCATTTTGAGCTCTTTATGACCACTATGAGTTATATAACCACTGTGAGCTCTTTGCAACAGAGTGCTATGACAACTATGAATTCTGTATAATGACTGTAAGATTTCTATGACCACTGTGACCTCTCTATTGTCAATGAGAGCTCTCAATGATCACTATGATATCTCTATGACCACTAACTATGACTACTGTGAGTTATCTATGACCACTTTGGGCTCTCAATGATCACTCTCAGCTATAAGCACTGAGAGTTCTCTATGATCCCTATATTACTATGAGCTCTATATGAACACTGTGAGCTCTCTGTTACCACTGTGAGCTGTCTATGACCACTTTGAGTGCTCTATGACCACTGTGTCCTCTCTGTGATCACTATGAGAGCTCTATGAGCACTATGAGCTATGACCACTGTGAGCTCTCTATGACAATCATGAGTTCTCTATGACCACTCTGAGCTGTCTAATGACAACTGTAAGATATCTATGCCCTATGTGAGCTCTCTATGACCACTTTGAGCTATGACCACTGTGAGCTCTCTATGACCACTATGAGCTAGGTCAACTGTGATGTCTTTTTGATCACTGTGAGCTTTCTCTTACCACTATGGGCTATGACCACTGTGAGCTCCCTATGACGACTGTAAGCTCTCAATGACCACTATGAGCAGTAAGCACTATGTGCTCTTTATGTCCACTATGAACTTCAACCACTGTGAACACTCTACTATGACTGATAACCACTATGAGTTCTTCATGAATATTATGATCTCTCCATGACCAGTATGAGGTATGACTACTGTGAACACTCTATGATGACATTGAGATCTTTTTGACCACTGTGTGTTCTCTGTGACTACTATGATCTATGACCACTGTGAGCCCTTTATAACCACCATGATCTATGACCACTGTGATCTCTCTTTGACCACTGTGAGCTCTCTATGAGCACTATGAGTTCTCTGTGACCACTTTCAGATCTCTATGGCCCCTATGAGCTCTCTACTTCAACTATGATCTCTTTGTGACCACTTTGAGCTCTCTATGAGCACTGTGAGCTCTTTATGAGCAATGTGGGCTCAATATGACCCCTATGAACTGTGACCACTGTGAGTTCTTTGTCCATTGTGAGCTCTGTGTTAAAATAAGAGCTATGACCACTGACCACTGTTCACTCTCTATGACCACTGTTCACATTCTATGACCAATATAAGCTCCGTATGACCACTGTGAGCTCTCTATGACCACTGTGAGCGATAACCAATATGAGCTTTCTATAAACACTGTGAACTCTCTATGACCAATATGAGCTACGACCACTGTGAACTCTCTATGAAGATGTTGAGCTCTTTTTGACCACTGTGAGTTTTCTATGACCACTATGAGCTGTGAACAATGTGAGCCCTTTATGACCACCAACAGTTATAACCATTGTGAGCTCTCTTTAACCACTGTGAGCTCTCTATAAGCATTATGATCTATGACCACTGTGAGTTCTCTGTGACCACTATGAACTCTCTGTGATCACTTTCAACTCTCTATGGCCACTGTGAGCTCTCTCCTTCAACTATAACCTCTTTATGACAACTTTGACCTCTATTTGCACTGTGACAACTATTAGCTATGTCCACTGTGAGCTCTCTATCACCACTATGTGCTATAACCAATGTCAAGTGTCTCTTACCAGTGACCTCTTGATGAAGATTATCAGTTCTCTATGGCCACTGTTTGCTATGAGCATTGTGAACTCTTTATAACCATTATGAACTATATCCACTGTGAATTCTTTATGATCACTATGAGCTATGACCACTGTGAGCCCTTTATAACCACTATGAGATATAATCCCTGTGAGCTCTCTATGAGCACTGTGAGCTGTCTATGACTACTATGAGCTATAAATAGTGTGAGCTCTCTATGTGAACTATGAACTATGACCATGTGAGTGCTCTGTGACCACTGTGAATCATGACTACTGTGAGCTCTCTGTGATCATTATGATCTCTCTATTACCATTAAGACTATAACCACTGTGAGCTCCCTATACATCATGCACTGTGAGCACTGTGTGAACTCTTAATGTATATTATAGTGCTTTATGATGATGTTGAGCTCTTTTGGGGCTTTGTGAGCTCTCTAAGACCACTATGAGCAATGAACACTGTGAACTCTCTATGAACATTTTGAGCTTATCCTGATACTGTGAGTTCTCTGTGACAACTGCAGCTCTCTAGGAGGTATAAGACCTATGAGCGTTTTGAGCTCTTTATGATCACTGTAAGCTATGATTACTCTGAGCTCTCTATGACCACTGTGAGCTCTCTATGCCCATAATTAGCTATCAACATTGTGAGCTGTGACATCTTTATGACCACTATGACCTATGATCACTGTTCACTGTATATGATCACTGTGAGTTCTCTAAGACCACTGTGAACTATGATGACTATGAGCTCCCTGGGATGATTATCAAGTATGACCACTGTGAGTTCTCATTGTCCATTATGAGCTCTCTATGAACATTATGAACCATACTGTGAGCTCTCTATGACCACTATGAGCTAGGACCACTGTGAGCTATCTATCACCACTAAGAGCTTTGTATGACCACTATGAAGTATGACAACTATGAGCTACCTATGACAACAGTGAGCTCTCTGTGACTACTGAGTTCTCTATGACCCTGTGAGATGTCTATGATGACTGTGGTCTCTCTGTGGTCACTATGAGCTCTCCATGATGATTATGAGCTATGAACAAAAAGCAGAACTCTCAATGACACCAGTGAGCTAAAACAACTACAAGTACTCTATGAAAACTGTGAACACTGTATGACCACTGTGACCTGTCTATGTTTACTTTGAGCTTTCTATGAACACTGTGAGCTCTCTATGACCACTGTGAGCACTTCGAGTTCAGACAACTATAAGTTCTCCATGACAACTATGAGCTACGACCTCTGTGAGCTGTCTATGGATCTATGAGCTCTCTAGGATCATTATAAGCTATGAACACTCTGAGCTCACTATGACAACTATAAGGTATGACCACTCTGAGCTCTGTATGAGCACTATGAGCTATTACCACAGTGAGCTCTTAATAACTACTATGAGATTTGACCACTCTATGTCCCTTATGAGCCCTAAGAACACTGTAAACTATGATCTTTGTGAGCTCTTTATGTCCACTATGAACTATGACCACTGTGCCCTCCCTATGACCACTCTGAGCTCTCTATGACTCCTGCGAGCTTGCTATGAACACTTTACGGTATGACCACTGTGATCTGTTCATGACAACTATGAGCTATGACAACTGTGAGCTTGTCATGTCTGTTATGAATTCTCTATAATTATTGTGAGGTATGACCACTGTGAACTCTCTATGACCCCCTTTGAACTATGACCACTGTGAACTTTCTAAGACGGCTATGAGGTATGACTACTTAGAACATTCTATGACCACTTTGATCTCTCTATGAGAACTGTCAGCTCTCTATGACCACTATGAGCAATAACCACTGTGAGATCTTTATGACCAATGTGAGCTACGACTACTGTGAACACTCTATGACCACTTTGAGTAACTTATGAGCACTGTGAGCACTTTATGACCAATTTGAGCTATGAACATTGTGAGCACTTGATGTTCATTATGAGCTCTCTATGACGACTGTGAGCTATGACCACTATGAGCTCTGTATGACCACTTTGTGCTATGACAACTGTGATGTCTCTATGATCAGTTTGAGCTCTCTGTGCCCACTGTGTGCTTTCTATGACCACTTTATTTCCCTATGGGGACCTATGATGACTTTGAGCTCTCTATGACAACTGTGAGCTCTATATGACCACTTTGGCTATGACTACTGTGATGTCTCTATGATCAATTTGAGCTCTCTGTGACCACTGTGTGCTTTCTATGACCACCTTAGTTCCCTATGGGGACCTATGATGACTCTGAGCTCTCTATGACCACTTTGAGCTATGAACACTGTGAGCTCTTTTTGACCACAATTAACTATAACCACTCTCAGTTCTCCGTGACAATCATGAGTTTTGTATGACTACTTTGAATGATACTTGAAAGTTCTCTATAACCAATGTGAGCTATTTATTGCCACTTTGAGCTGTCTATGACCACTGTGAGTTCTCCATGACCACTGTGAGATCTCTATGATGTCTCTGAGCTCTATATGACCATTGTGATCTATGACCACTTTGAAATCTCTAGCACCACTATGATCATCTGACCACTGTCAGCTCTCTATGGGCACTATGACCTTTCTATGTCTACTATGAGTTATGACCACTATGACCCCCCCATGTCCTCTGTGAGCAATGACAATTATGGGCTCTCTGTGACTATTATGAAGTCTCTATGGCCACTGTGACTTCTCAGTGACCAATTTGAGCTCCCTGTTATTCCTGTGACTTCTATACTAGTACTATGGGCTATGATCACTATGAGCTTTCCATGATCAGTGTGAGCTATGACCACTCTGATCTCTTCATGACCACTATGATCTATGACCACTGTGAGCTCTCTAACAGCACTATGAGCTATGACCATATGAGTGATCTGTGAACACTGTGAATTATGATTACTATGAGATCTTTATAGCCATTATGAGCTCTCTATGACCATTAGAAGATATCACTTTTGCCACAGGTCAGAGCTATGGCCTCGAGACCAAGGCTTCCCTGGACCAGATGGAGAACAGAAACACTTTAGTCATAGAGAGTTCACAGCAATCATATTTCATAGTCATCATAGAGAGCTCACAGCATTCACAGCTCACAGTGATCCTAAAGAGCTCACAGTGCTCACAGCTCATAGTGCACATAGATAGCTCAAAGTGGTCATAAGTCATAATGCTCATAGAGAGTCTATAGTGGTCATAAAGAGCTCACAGTGGTTATACCTCACAGTGGCAGTAGAGAGCTCATAATGGAAATATAGTGCTCACTCTAGTCATAGCTCATAGTGGTCTTAAAGTGCTCTCAATGGACATTGCTTATAGTGGTCGAAGAAAGTTCACAAAGGCCATAGTTCATAAGGTTCACAGAGAGCTGACAGTAGTCATAGAGAGCTCACAGTGGTCTTAGAGACCACAAAGTCATCATAGAGGTGTCACAGTGGTCATAGAGAGCTCACAAAAGTCATAGTTTGCTCACAGTGATCATAGCTCATACTGATCACAGAGAGCTCCTGGTGGTCATACATACCTCAATGAGGTCACAGAGAACTCAGTGTTGTCATGGAGAGCTTAAAGTGGTCATAGAAAGTTCACACTCTTCAGATTATAGTGTTTATAGAAAGCTCACTGTGTTCAAAGAGAGCTCACAGTGGTCATAGCTCATAGTATTCATAGAGAGCTAGCAGCAAAAATATTTCATAGTGGTCATGGAGAGCTCACAGTGTTCAAAGAGAGCTCACATCTGTCATAAAGAGATCACAGTAGTCAAAGTGAGATCATAGTGATCATAAATATCTCAAAGTGGTCCTAGAGAGCTCATAGTGTTCATAGAGACCTCACAGTGGTTATACCTCAAAGTTGTTGTGGAGATCTCAGAGTGGTCAAAAAGTGCTCACAGTGGTCAAAGTGAGCTCACAGAGGTCATAGACAGGTCATAGTGGTCACAGTTCACAGTAGACAAAGTGAATTCACAGAAGTCATAGAAAGCTCACAGTGGTCACACTTCACAGTGGTCAAAGAGAGCTCGTAATGATCATAGAGAGTTCACAGTGGTCATAGCTCACAGTGCTTATGTAAAGCTCATAGTGGTCATAGCTGAAGTTAGTCATGGAGAGCTCACAGTGATCATCGAAAGCTCACAGTTGCCATAGAGAGCTCACAGTGATCATAGAGAATTCATAATCATCATAGAGAGCTCACAGTGGTCATAGATCATAATGCTCATAGAGAGGTCAACATGGTCAAAGACAGCTCACAGTACTAATAGCTCATAGTGGTCATAAAGAGCTCACAGTTGTCATAACTCCTACTGGTGAGAGGGAACTCATAGTGTTCATAGAACATAGTGGTTAGAGAGAACCCACAGTGGTCATAGAAAGTTCACAGTGACCAAAGCTCATAGTTGTTATAAAGAACTCACAGTACTCACAACTCATAGTGGTCATAGAGAGCTCAAAGTTGTCAGATGTCATAGTGCTCCTAGAGAGTTCATAGTGGTCATAGAGAGATCTCAGGCGTCATAGGGACCTCAAAGTGATCATAGAGAGATAATAGTGGTCACAGATAGCTCACATTCATCATAGCTACAGGGGTCATACAGAGCCTATAATTGTCAGGGAATTTACAGTGGTCATAGCTCATAGTGGTCATAGAGAGCTAACAGTTGTCATAGCTCATAATGGCCATGGAGAGCTCACAGTGGTGATAGAGAGCTCACAGTGATCATAGAGTGCTCACCATGGTCAAAGTGAGTTCACAGAGGTCATAGAATAATCACAGTGATCATAGCTCACAGTAGTCAAAGAGAGCTCACAGTGGTTATAGCTCATAATTGTCACAGGGAGCTCACAGTGGTCATAGCTTATACTGGTCATAGAGAGCTCACTGTAGTCATAGATAGTTCACAGTTCTCATATAGAGCTAACAATAGTCAAAATGAACTCAAAGTAATCATAGAGAGCTCAAAGTGGTCATAGTGAAGTAACAATGGTCACCAAGAGCTCATAATGGTCATAGAGAGCTCAGAGTTTTCATAGAGAGCTCATACTCTTCATAGAGAGCATCTCAATCTCAAGTAGAGCTCACATTTATCCCAGGTCATGGTCATAGAAAGCTCTTAGTTGTGATAGGTCACAATGCTCCTAGAGTGCTCACAGTGGTCCTAGACATCACAGGGGTCATAGACAACTGATAGTAGTGATAGCTCACAGTGGTCCCAGATAGCTCACAGTTGTCAGAGCTCACGGTGGGCATAGAGAGCTCATAATGATCATAGAGTACGCATAGTGGTCATAGTTCACATTGGTCATAGAGACCTCATATTAATCATAGAGAGCTCACAGTGGTCGTAGCTCAGAGTAGTCATAAATAGGGCACAGTGGTCATAGTTCACAGTGGCTTCATAGAGAGCTTGCAGTGGTCATAAAGTGATCCCAGTGGTAACAGATAACTCACATGGCTATAGCTGATGTGGTCATAGCTAGCAGAGGTCTTAGAGAGCTCATATTGTCAATAGAGGGATCATAGTGGGTCATAGTTCATAGTGAGCTCACAGTGGTCATAGACAGCTCATGGTGGTAATACATCATAGTGGTCATAGCTCACAGTGATCATATCTCATAGTAGTCATAGAAAACTCACAGAGGTCATAACTCATAGTGCTCATACCGAGCTCACACTAGTCATAGGGAGCGCACAGTGGTCATAGAGAGCATACACTGGTCATAGAGATCTCACAGTGGTAATAGAGGGATCACAGTTGCCATAGTTTAGAGTGGTAATAGAGAGCTCATAATTGTCAGACAGCTTACGATGGTCATAGCTCATAGAGGTCATAGAGTGCGCACAGGCATCATAGCTCATAGTGGTGTTAGAGAGTCTATAGTAGCTATTGAGAGCTGACAGTGGTCAGAGCTCATAATTCTCCTAGAGACCTCAAGTGGTCAAAAGTCATAGTAGTCAGAGAGCACACAGTGGTCATAGAGACCTCCCAGTTCTCATATCTCACACAGGCCATAGAGAACTCTCAGTGGTCAGAGCTCACAAAGAACTTAGAAAACTAAACACCAAGGAAACAAATGGCCCAGTTAAAAAATGGGCCTTGGACCTTAAAAGAAACTTTACCAAGGACGAAATTAAAACGTCTAACAAATATCTCACAAAATGCTTCACATCCTTAGCCATCAGGGAAATGCAAATCAAAACCTCCCTGACATATCATCTCGCCCCTGTCAGGATGGCAAAAATTCACAATACAAACAACCAACTGCTGGAGAGGATGTGGAGAGAGGGGAACTCTCCTACATTGCTGGTGGGAATGCAGGCTCATACAACCACTCTGGCGAGCCGTCTGGAGATTCTTAAAGAAATTAAAGATTGAAATGCCATATGACCTTGCTATAGCACTTTTGGGAATAACCCCCCATGCAGCAGAGGTTCACCTCGGTAGCACAAGCATGACCATGTTCATAGCAGCACTGTTTACAATAGCAAAGTCATGGAATCAGCCCAAATGTCCAACAATTGACGAGTGGATAAGGAAAATATGGTACATTTATTCAATGCAATACTACTCAGCCATCAAAAATGATGATTTAATGCAATTTGCCGGGAACTGGATGGAATTAGAAACAATTATATTGAGTGAAGTATCCCAGGCACGAAAAATGAAGCACCATATGTACTCTGCAATAGATGGATCCTAGTTCCAAACTCACTTAGAGACACTTAAAGACAAATCTCTGTAATACCTACAGTAATTGTAAAGATTATAAACAGGAGGGATGGGGAAGGAGGGACCCACCAGAAAAAGAGGGGACCAAGTTACAGCAGAGAAAATAGGTCGCTATCAAGGACTGCAAGTAAATAATGAGACATGTGGTTAAGTTCACAGACTTTCGTTCCTGATCATTTACAACTGAGGGGGTGTGATCTCACCAGAAGGGGAGGGCATATAGTTTGGCAGATAATAAGTAACCATTTTTCAAATGGGTGATTGACTCCTCCCTCACGATGGTTTCCAACTTTTATTACATCTACTTTTGAATATACTCTTATAACAAGACTCTAGTTTAACAGCTTTTTATCTCTGGCCAGGGGGTGACATCCAATACCCATCAGGATGGAGTGAAGGGCATTGCAGGAGCAGCAAAACCGCAAAAGAAAATCAACAAACCATAATACAGAACTTCAGAGACTCTATATCAACCACCTAGAACTAGGCCAGCCTAATCTCTCCCCATCTTGAAGCTCAGGGAAATTTGCCGAGGAGGGGGCGGTAAGAGTGTAAGAGCACAAGGATGGGAGGAGCAATTATATACAAGATACTCCACACAAGTTAGGGCCGAAGCAGTCATAATTGGGCTTTGCATGCCCTGCGCAATGTCCAACACACTATTGACCCCACAAAGTCTAACATTTGCTAAAAACACCAAGATCCTTGGAGGCAAGGGATTGACAGCCAAAATAGTGTTCCTAGGCTTAAGGGGTACAAAGGAAAGGGTTCAGGGAAATGCCACTGGGTCCAAGAGGAAGACCCAGAGGAGAGACTGGCAGGCACATTAAAGGATTCTCCGGGGATTGGGGGAGGGGAGGCACTGGGGGGTGGGTGATATTCTGAATCTGGAAAGAGCAAGCGGCAGAATATCTACTGCTGTTGGAGAAGTGAATATCAGTGAAGGAAAACCTAATAACTTGCACTGGGACGGTGGAAAACGTGAAAACCACCCTATGGACAGTTCATGGTTTGAAAACCCAGATTCCTTCAGGGGCCGAAAGCCCAAGTTAAAGCTGTTTCTTGCCCTTTGCAAGTTTAGCTGCCTAGAAAAGAGGCTTTTCCAGCGGCAGCACTTAAAAGTTGGCACAGCTGAAGCTCCTGTGGACTAAGCTACATTTCAACCTCGCTTCAGAATCTGGCAGCGTCCCTCAGGTGATACTGGTTTTGGTGTATTACTTAAGGGTTCCTGGAGAGCAGCAAAAGCTTGGCACCAAGTGGCAGGCATAGAGTTCCTGCGAGGGAAGCAAAGTTTATAGCTGCAGAGGAACCTAGAGTACTTTTGGAGATGCCACAACCATGGGATGTATGCTGAGGACGACTGTGAGTGGAAACTTAGTCTGGTTCACAGGAACTCCGCTTTTACAACTTCAAGCTGCAAACAGGCACTGGGAATGCCTAGAATCTTGGAGCGGCCCTACCTACGTGATGAGCAAGAGGAGATGGCCATTGAAGTAAAGGATGTGGTATTTAACTTGCTGGACTTTGATCTTAGGTTAATGTTCTCTTATTATATTAAGATGCTTCTGTTTTAATGTTTTATCTGTTTTAAAGTAACTTACTCTGATTTTAGATTCCTAAAGCTTAGAAACTTTGAACTTTTAAAATGTAGGGACTGAAGTTTTATAGAGAGAATATTTCAGATTTGTCCATGAAATGTATTTATATATTTTGATATTTTTATGCTTTTTTATATTTTTCCACTCATAAAAAGTTGATAAGTAGCCCATTCCTCTTCCTCCCTCCTCCACTCCCTGAACCCCCCCAGCTCCCTTCCCTTCATTACATCCTTTCTCCCCTCCCCCAGTCAGCACCCTTCCTGGACCATCCTTTAATGTGTCTGTCAAACTTCCCTCTGGGTCCACCTCTCTGATGAGGTGTAAGGACTCAGTAGCATTGCCCAGAGCTCTTTTTTTTGTGTTCCCCTTTAGTATAGGAACACTATTGTGGCTGTTAATTCCTTGCCTCTAAGGATCCTAGTGCCTGTGATCCATACTAGACTTTGAGGGTTCAATGATATGTTGGTTATTGCGCAGGACATGCAAAGTCCTATTTTGATTACTTCACCCCTAACTTGTATGGAGTATCTTGCATATTGTTGCTCCTCCCCCTCTTTAGGCTCTGACATTCTTACCGCTCCTTCTTCCACAAATTTCCCTGAGCTTTAGGATGGGAAGAGAATAGCCTGGCCTGGTTCCAGGTGGTTGATGTAGAGTTTTTGATCTTTTGAATTATGGCTTGTTGATTTTTTTTCAGTTTTGCTGCTCCTGCACTGCCCTTTGCTCCTACAGCAGAGGAAATAGGCCACCATCAAAGATTGCAAGTAAGTAATAAGACATCTGGTTAACCTGAAATGTATTTATACTTTTAAGATAACTTTTTAAAATCTGTGGGGCAAAGATTGAAAGTTACAGTTTAATAGTGCTATGTTCTTTTTTACATAGTAAATTTATTTAAGTTGCTAATGTTTTTTTCCAATTCGCTTATAACAGGAAAGATCTTTCTAAATAATGTAGTACTCAAAGTCTTCATCATTATAATTCATCTGCATTGCTTCATGATATTTGTTAACTTAAGCCCTAGTCTATGTAATATTCAATGTTGTAAATATTCTCTTTTTTATTTTTATTTTGTTTTCCTCAGTATTTCTTCATTTCATCTACTTGTATGGTGTTTGCATATTTATATAGTATTTAATAACTACATCATCATGTATATCGTATAAATCATCAGTGGCATTAGTTGGTGCTTGCTTATTTTACTTTGCTTTCAATATCCTTTCATGTCCTTATCCCTGAGGTGTTTCCTCCACCCTATTAACTCTTGTTTAGACTGCTTTTTAATATCAGTGATCTCTCTCTCCTGTCTCTCTCCTCTCTCTCTCATTCAGTCTCACTTTCTTTTTCCCTCTCTTTCTTTCCTAAAACTTTGTCCTCCTTTTCCTTCTCCTTCTCTCTTTTCCTTCCTTCCTCTACCTATTCCTCCCTCTCCCCCTTTTTCTCTCCCTCCTTGTTGTGGTCTCCACCTTTGACAAATGGGATGGTACAAGAAGGCCCTGGACAGATGTCAGCATCTTGTTTTTTTTTTTAACAGAATAGCATCTAAAGCCAACAAAATACACTTCTGCTTATAATGAACGATTCAGCCACAGCTCATCTGTTTTGTCTGAAGTGCACAGAAATAGGATACAAGACCAGTGGAGAATGTTCCAGTGACAATGTGGGAGGAAGAGAAAAATCAAGCATTCCCTGATTCATCCTGATTTATAACCATTAGTGTCTGAGAATAATTACTAAAATTTATATACTTTTGCAATCATTAGGTAAGTCTGTGCTTGGAGATTTCAAAGGAAAGTGAAGAGGACTGAGTTCCACACTCAACATGGCCACCGTTGAGATAGCATATCAGGTGCTGTAGAACCAAGGAACAGAGCAGGCCTGGCAAGTCTGCAGAACTACATGTGGATCATACTGCAGAATTCAAAGAATTGAAAAGTTCTCAAGCATAGTAGACATATATCACAGAGTAAGTAGCCTATATGCTTTCTCCCTCCACTTACACGCTAACTTACCTTCTTTTTAACATTTTTTATAATCTCCGCTCATACAAATTTAATTGGTACACTGGTTCTCTCCCTCCCTCCAACTCCCCCCGACCTCTCTGTTCACCCTTCCCTCACTCCTCCCTCTACATCCCCCAGTGCCTCCCCTCTCCCAATCCCCGGAGAATCCTTTAATGTGCCTGCCAGTCTCTCCTTGGGTCCTCCTCTCCGATGACATACAGGGACCCAGTGGCATTTCCCTGAACCCTTTCCTTTGTACCCCTTAAGCCTAGGAACACTATTTTGGCTGTCAATCCCTTGCCTCCAAGGATCTTGGTGCTTTTAGCAAATGTTAGACTTTGTGGGGTCAATAGTGTGTGGGACATTGCGCAGGGCATGCAAAGCCCAATTATGACTGCTTCGACCCTAACTTTTGTGGAGTATCTTGCATATAATTGCTCTTCCCATCCTTGTGTTCTTACACTCTTACCGCCCCCTGTTCAGCATATTTCCCTGAGTTTCAGGATGGGGAGAGATTAAGCTGGCCTAGTTCTAGGTGATTGACATAGAGTCTCTGAAGTTCTGTATTATGGTTTGTTGATTTTCTTTTGCGGTTTTGCTGCTCCTGCAATGCCCTTCTATCCATCTTGATGGGTATTGGATGTCAGCCCCTGGTTAGAGATAAAAAGCTGTTAAACTAGAGTCTTGTTATAAGACTATGTTCAAAGGTAGATGTAATAAAAGTAGGAAACCACAGTGAGGGAGGGGTCAATCACCCATTTGAAAAATGGTTACTTATTATCTGCCAGACTATGTGCCCTCCCCTTCTGGTGAGAACACACTCCCTCAGTTATAAATGATCAGAAATGAAAGCAGGCTCTCCACATCACCCTCACACTCACACTGTACCCCTCCCCTCAACTTTAACCGCTTGCCCTTACATTCACCTTCAGGCCCTCACCCCCACCCTCTAACCCACACTCTCACTCTCTCTCCTCACCCTCACCCTCTCTCCTTCACACTCACACTCACACTCTCAACCTCACCCTAACTCTGGCCCTTTCACTCTCATGCTCACCACACCCTCTGACCCTCACCCTCTCTTCATCCCTATCACCCTCATATTCTCTACCTTCCACTCCATCTCAAACTTTCCTATTCACCCTCACCCTCACACATGCCCTCACACTCACCCTTACCCACTCACATTTACCTGCACCTTCTCACACTCAGCCTCACAATCACCCTATCAAACTCTCACCCTCACTCTCTGACCCTCACCCACACAACCATCCTCACCCTCTCAACCTCACCCTCACCTTGACCTCTCACCATCATCCTGATCCTCACACTCTCCTTCTCTCCCTCATGCTCACTCTCATCCTTACACCCTCAGCATCTCTCCCTCACCCTCATTCTCTCACCCTCTCCCTCATGCTCTCACCCTCACACTTACCATCACCCTCTAACCCTCACACTCACCCTGTCACACTCACCCTCACTCTCACTGTCATATTCACATTCTCCCTCACCTTCTCACTGTCACCTTCACCCTCTCACTCTCACCTTCTGACCCTCCCACATACACTTTCAGACTCAGCCTCACCATCTCACTCTCACCCTCTTGGCTTCACCATCGCTCTCACTATCTCACCCTCACCTTGTCACCCTCACACTCACCATCACACTGTAACCCTCACACTCACCCTCTCACACTCATCCTTCACCCTCATCCTCTATTTCACGTTCTCTCTCACCCTCTCCCTCACCCTCTCACCGTCACCTTCACCCTTTAACTCTCACCTTCTCTGCCTCCCCCACACCCTTTCAAGATCAGCCTCACCATATCACTCTCACCCTCTCAGCTTCACCATCACTCTCACTATCACACCCTCAAACCCTCATGCTCAACATCTCACCCTCTCCCTCTCTCACTTGCCCTTACCCTCTCCCACTCATGCACCCCCTCCCCCTCTCCTCCTCTGCCTCACAATATCTCCATCACCATCTCTCCCTCACTCTCCCCCCTGATCCCCTCTCCTTCCCCTTTCTCCTCTTCCCCTCCCACTCCACTTCTCCCTCACCCTCACCTTCACCCTCTCACACTCACCCTCTTCCACACCCTCTCAACTTCACCCTTCCCATCTCACAAGTACACTCTCACCCTCCCCCACACCCTGTCAAATGCATCCTCACTTTCTCACCCTCACCCTCTCATTCATACTCACCCTCACACTATCCCTCTCAACCTCACGCTCAACTTCACATTCTCACCCTCAACATCACTCTCACCCTCACCTTCTCACATTCATCCTCATTCTCTCACCCTCGCCCTCTCACACTCGCCCTCATACTTACCATAACAATCTAACTCTCACAATCACACTCTCGCACTCACGTTCACCATCACTGTCACGCTCACTGTCACCTTCACCCTCTCACTCTCAACTTCTCCTCCTCCCCCACACCCATTTAGACTCAGCCTCACCATCTCACCCTCATCCTCTCAGCTTCACCCTCTCACCCTCACAATCTCACCCTCATGTTCTCATTCTCATCATCACCCTTACCCTCGCAGCCTCACCCTCACTCTCACATGCAACTTCACTCTCTTACCCTCACCTTAACCTCACCCTCACCCTCACACTCTCATACACGCATTCATCCACACCCTGTCATCCCCAGCCTCACTCTCACCCTCACGTCTCTCCATCACTCTTACCTTTATGCTCACCTTCTCAACCTCACGTTCATCCTCACCCTGACCTCCTCACACTCACTCTGATACTCACTCTCCCCTTCTCCCTCTCACATTACACTCACCCACTCACCCTCACCCGCTTCCCATCTCCATTACCTTCACCCTCACCCTCTCACATTCACCCTCACATTCTCACCCTCACCCTCACACTCTCACCCTCACATTCACTCTAACTCTCTCACTCTCATCCTCTCATTCTCAACCTAACCCTTACCTTCTCACACTCGCACTCACCCTCACTCTCACTCTCTCATGTTCACCTTCTCCCTCATGCTCTCTCCCTTGCCTTCACCCTCTTACCCACTCACCCTCCTCCACACCCTTTGAGACTCAGCCTCACCTTTTCACCCTCACACTCTCTGCTTCATCCTCACCCTCACAATCTTACCCTCACCTTGCATCCTCCACCCTCCACCCTCATCCTCACCATATATCCCTCCCCCTCTTCCCCTCCCCTTTCCCTCTTCCACTTCCTTTTCCCTTTCCCCTCTCCTCTTCCCAGTCAACCTCACAATCACCCTCAACCTCACTCTCTCACCCTCATCCTCTCCCTCACTTTCTCAGCCTCTCACTCTCAGCCTCTCTCCCACTCTCACACCCTCTCAGACTGAGCTTCACCCTCTCAGCATCACCCTCTCAGCTTCACCCTCACCCTGCATTCACCCTTGCACCCTCATCATCACCCTCACAATCCCTCTACCTTCACACACTCAGCCTCTCAAACTCACCCTGACCATCACCCTCTCACCCTCACCCTCATACTCATCTTCACAAGGTCACACAACCCTCACCGTCATCCTCCCCCTCACCCTCTCACCATTACCCTCACCCATTCACCCTCACTTGCTCACTCTCACTTTCAGCCTCACCAGCATCCTCTCACCCTGATGCTAACCCTCACATTCTCACACTCACCCTCACCTCTCACCCTCACTTTCACCCTCTCCCGCTCAACCTCTTACCCTCATCCTCTCACCCCCACTCTCACCCTCACCTTCTCACTCTTACCGTCTCCTTCACCCTCTCAACTTCAAGCTCACCCTCTCACACTCACGTTCACATATACCCTCTCAGCCTCAGCCTCACCCTCACTCTCTCACCCTCACTCTCAAACTCACTGTCATCCTCACACACTCAACTTCATCCTCTCCCTGATATGCTCACTATCACCCTGACCCTAACACTTACCTTCTCACACTCACACTCACCCTATCACCCTCACCCTTTCACACTCACCCTCAAATTCTCACTCTCTCCCTCACACCCTCACCCTCTCACCCTCACTCTCTCACCTTTACCCTCACCCTCTCACTCTCACTCTTTCACCCTCACCCTGCCCTTCACACCTCTCCCCATCACCCTCACCATATCTCTGTCACCCTCTCCCCTTCACCCTCCCCCATTTCCCCTCCCCTTCCCACTTCCAATCTTCCATTCCCACTCCACCTTACCTCCTCCCCCCTCCCTAACCCTCTCACTCTCACTTTCACCCTTAGCCTTTCCTCTTTACCTTCACCCTCAGTCACTCACCTCACCCTCATCCTCACACATCACCCTCACCATCTCATTCTCAACCTCACCCCTTGCCCCTTCACCCTCACCCTCTAACTCTCACCCTCACTCTCTCATCATCACTCTCACCTTCATCCTCTGACCCTCACACTCATCCTTTCACCCTCACACTCATACTCTCACCCTCATCAGCAATCTAAACCTCACCTTCACTCACACCCTCTTACCCTCACCTCACACTCCTACCCTCATCCTCACTTTCACCATTTAACATTCACCATCACCTTCATCCTCACTGTCTCACTGTCACGCTAACCCTCATCCTCTCCCCCTCCACCTCACCTTCACCATCACCCTCTACACCTCACCCTCACATTAATCCAATCACACTGATCCTCACCTTTACACCATCACCCTCACTCTCTAACCCATACCATCAAATCCCACCCTCAAACTCACCCTCACCCACGTTCTCTAACCATCACCCTCACACCGTCCCCTTCCACCTCAGCCTCACCCTCGCACTCTCACTCTCACCCTCACCCTCACCCTCTCACCCTCTTGCTCGCCCTCATTCTCACCCTCTCAACCTCACCCTCACACTCTCACTATCACCCTCATAATAACCCTACCCTCACTGTCACAGCCTCATCCTCACCTTCTCTCACCCCCAAAATCACCCTCTCACCCTCACTCCCTCACCCTCACCCTCACCCTGACCATCAAGGTCTCATCCTCACCTTGACAGTCACCTCTTCACCCTCACACTCATACTCACACTCTCAGCCTCACCCACATCCTCCTCTCACCCTCCGCCTCTCATTCTCACGTTCACCCTCATACTGCTCTAAACCCTGAACCCTAACCCTCAAGCTTTCTCACTCAGCCTCACCCTAAATCCCACCTTTACCCCCAGCCTCTCACGCCCTTGCCTCAATCTCAACCCCTGACCCTCACACTCACCTTCATGCCCTCACCCTCACCTTCAATCCCTCATCCTCACACTCTGACCCTCACCCTCAACCACACCCTCTCACCATAACTCTCACCCTCTACCCCATAGACGCATACAGATCTCACCTCCTCAACCTCATCTTCACTACATCATGCACCCCCTGACACTCACATTCACTCTTTCACAATCACACTCACCCTTACTCTCCCACATTCACAATTACACTGACCCTGAACATATCACCTTCACCCTCACCCTTTCACTTTCACCTTCACCCTCTCACCCTCACCTTCTCACCCACTCTATCACCCTCACTTATACCTCACTCTCGATCTCAAATTTTCCCACTCACCATCACCCTCACATGTTCCCCTCACCCTCACCCACTCCCCTCACCCTAACCCTCATCCTCACCCTCTCCACCTCACCCTAACCATCACATTCTCTATGTCACCCTCACCCTCTCACACTCTTACTCACCCTCACATTCAAAATCACCTCTCATCCTTACCCTCTCCCTCAGCCTCTCACCCTCAAACTCACCATCATGCTCTAACCCTCACCCTCATCATCTGCCCCTCACCATCACCCACTCCCACTCTCCCTCATCCTCACACACACTCATGTTCACCCTCACCCTCTCACCCTTTTAGTGCCTCACTTCACACTCACCCTCTGAACCTCATCCTCACACTCAACGTCTCAAGCTCACCCTATCCCTCTCATGCTCTGCCTCACCTCATCCTCACGCCTTCACCCCCACCCTCAATGACTCACCCTGATCCTCTCACCCTCAAGCTAACCCTCACCCACACCATTATCCTCTTACCCTCACCCTCAAATTCATCCTCTCCCCCTCACTCTCTCCTCCACACCCTCACCCTCTTCACCTCACCCTCGCCCTCTTTACCTCACCCTCACACTCATAATTACTCTCTCACCCACATTCTCACCCTCACCCTAACCCTCTCACCCTCACCTTCACCGCTCCTCTTCACCTTAACCCTCACACTCATCCTCACGCTCACATTCTCCCCCTCACCCAGACCCTTACCTGCTCACCATTACCTTCATGTTCATGCCCTGACCCCCATGTTCTAACCCACACACTCACCCTAGCTACCTCACCCTCACATGCACAATCTCATCCTCTCACCCTCACCCTCACCATCTCAGACCCTCACATTCTCCTTTTCACACTCTGGCTCATACACTACCCCTCCACCTCACCCTCAAGTTCACCCTCTAGCATGACCCACACTTTCACCTTCTCAACCTTACCTTACCGTTGCCCTCACCCTCTCACCCTCACCCTCACACTCACACTCTCACATTCACTCACTCACCCTCAGTCTCTCACCCTCACATTCACCCTTTCACCCTCACCCTCTCACCTGAACACTCTCCCTCTCAACCTAACACTCTTGCCTTCACCCTAGCACTCTCACATTCACCCTCTCACCCTCGCCCTTACCATTTTAACCTTCACTCATACCCTCTCACCCCTCACCCTCACCCTCATACTCTCACCCTCACATTCACCCTCATTCTCACCCTCACATTTTTACCCTGACCTTCAACCTCACCCTCACACACTCACAATCACCCTCACATTCACACTCTCACCCTCATCCACACCTTCTGACACTCACCTTCACCTTCACCTTCACTCTCCCACCATAATCCACATGCTATCCCTCTCATCCTGACCTTCAAACTCCTCTTCACCTTCTCACCCTCACACACCCTCTCTCTCTCACCCCCACCTTCTCACACTCACCCTCACATTTCATCCTCTCACCCTCACACTCACCCTCTCACACTCACCTTTAAACTCACCTTCACCCTCACATACACACATTGTTACCCTCACCTTCTCCTTCACTCTCTCACCCAAACCCTCACCCTCACACACTTACCCTCACCCTAACCATCTTACCCTCACAATCACCCTCATCCTTCCAATCTCATGCTCACCCACGCCCTCACCCAAACCTTCGACCTCTCACCCACACTATTCCTCTCACCCTCTCAACTTCTACCTCAACCTCAGCCTCATTCTCCATTGCGTATCCTCACTATCAACCCTCACCCTCACACACTCATCATCACCCACATGCTCAGCCAGTCAACATCATGCTCACCATCACTATCTCACCCTGACACTCAAACTCATTTCACCCTCACCATCTTGCCATCATCCTTACCCTCTCACCCTCACGCTTACACTTTCAACCTTGCCGCTCAACACTCTCACACTCAAATTAGCCTCTCACACTCAAATTCAGCCTCACCGTCGCCCTCTAACACTCAACTTCTCAACCTCACCTTCACACTTAGCCTTTCACCCTCACCCACACACTCTCTCCCTCACACTCACCCTCATCCTCTCACCATCACCCTCACTGCCTCAAATTCACCCTCTTGGCCTCTCTCCCTCGCCTTTTCACAATGGTACACACTCTCTCACCCTCAAACCCATCCTCTCACACTCACCCTCATTTCAACATCTCACCCTCTCACCATCACTCACTATCCCTTACCCTCTCAAACTCACCCTCTCCCCCTCAAGCTCAACCTCTCCCCCTCAAACTATCACATTCACCATCACCCTCTCACCCTCTCATTCTCAACTTCACCCTCACCCTCACCCTCACTTTCTCACCTTACCTACAACCTTACCCTTACCCTTATCCTCTCACCCTCATTCTCACCCTCATCATTTCACTCTGACCTTTACTCTGACCCTTACCTGCTCACCATCACACTCACACTCACCCTCTCACACTCATCCTCACCTTCTCACCCTCACACTCATCCTCACATTCACTTTCCCACCGTTACCCTCATGCTCACGTTTTCACCCTCACCTTCAAACTCATGTTCACCCTCTCACTGTCACCCACACCTTCTCACTCTGACCCTCACACTCACCCTCAGCTTCTCACCCTCACTTTCACCCTCTCACCCTCACCTTCACTGCACCATCTCACCCTCACCTTCTCACCCTCACCTTCAAACTCACCCTCACCCACTCACATTAACGTCACACTCAACCTCTCATTCTCACTGTACCCTCAGCCACACCCTCACCGTGTTACATTCAATTCTCCCTCGATCTCTCACCCCCACCCTCACGCTCATCCTCACCCCCTACCATCACCCTCAAGCACTCGCACTCACACTAACACAATCACACTCACCCTCACTGCTCACCCTCACACTCTAACCCTCGCCCTCACCCTCATAATCTCACCATCACTGTCACCCTCATAGTCAAGCTTTAAAACTTTGTCCTCACTCTCAAATTCACCCTCTCACACTGACCCTGACTTTCACCTTCTCAATCTTACACTTACCCCTACCCTCACCCTCTCACCCTCATCCTCAACCAAACCATCTCACCCTCACTCTCCCCCTCACCCTTACTATCTCACCCTCACCCACACTCTCATGCTCAACCTTGCCTTATCAGGTTCATTCACTCACCCTGTCTTTCACCTTCACCTTCACCCTTTCACGCTTACCCTCACCCTCTCACTCGCACCATCACCCTCACCCTCTCACCTTCACACTCACCTCTTACCCTCACTCACTCACCCTTACCCTCTCATCCTCACCCTCTCCCTCTCAAATTCACCCTCTCGTCCTCTCTCCCTCACCTTCTCATTCTTGCCCTCACCCCGTCACCCTCACACTCACCTTCTCACCCTTACCCTCTCATCCTCACCCTCACCCTTATCCTTCCAATCTCACCCTCACCTGTGCACTCCTAATCACCCCCAACCTCTCACCCACATTGTTCTTCTCACCCTCTCAACTTCTACCTAAACCTCAGCCTCACCCTCAAAATTGCATTCTCACCCTAACCTTCTCATGTTCACCCTTGCATTTTCACACTCACCCTCACAATCACCCTCAAGCTCACCCTCTCAACTTCAAGCTCACCATCACTCTCTCACCCTGATCCTCACACTCACACTGTCACCCTCACCCTCTCACACTCACCCTTACCTTTTCACCCTCACCCTTGCACCCTCAAACTCGTCCCTCACACCCTCTCACATACAATTCACCCTCACACTCTTATGCTCACCCTCTCCCTGTCAAACTCACACTCTCCCCCTCACGCTCGCCCTCTCACACTCAACCTCTAACCTCACACTCACCCCTACCTTTCACCCTCACGCACACCCTCTCACCCTCACACTCACACTCACCCTTTCACCTTTACACTCACCTCGTACCCTCACTCACTCACCCTCACTCTCTTATCCTCACCCTCTTACCCTCACCCTCAACATCTCACTATCACCCTCTCACCTTCACTCACTTTCCCTCTCCCTCTCAAACTCACCCTCTCCATAAACCTCACCCTCTAGCCTTCACCCTCATGCTTTCACTCTCACCATCTAACCTCACCGCTCACCCTCACACTCACCCTCACCATCTCACCATCACTGTCACCCTCACACTCATGCTTTCAAACATCACTCTCACCTTCACCTTCTCCCTCTCACACTGACTCTCACTTTCACATTCTCAATCTTGCCCTTACACTTACCCTCACTCTCTCACATTCACCCTCACACTTAATGCCTCATGTTCACCCTCATGCTCACTGCCACACTTCCCCTCTCACACTCACCTTCACACTCTCACTCTCAGCCTCACTTCTCACCCTCACCTTCACACTCAATCCCTCACCCTATCACTCCCTCCATCACACTCCCAAGCTCTGCCTCTCAACCTCACGCTCATCATCACACTCTCACCCTGACCCTCACATATATTTCACCCTCACACTTACACCCTCACCCTCTCATCCTCACCCACACACTCTCAACCTCACACTCACCCTCATCCTTTCACCCTCACCCTCTTACCCTCACACTCTCATCCTCACCGTCTCCCTCTCAAATTCACCCTCTCGTCCTTTCACCCTCACACCCTCACCCTCATCCTCTTAAACTCACTCACTCTCCCTCACCCTCTCAATCTCACCCTCTCCCACTCAACTTCACCCTCTTGCCCTCACTCTCACACTCTCATCCCTAACCCTATCACTCTAACCCTCAGCCTCTCTCTCTCACCGTCATCCTCTCTCACTCACCCACTCACCCTCACACTTTCACTCTCAGCCTCACACACTCGCTCTCACTCCAACACTCTATCCCTCTCCCTATTACCTTCACCCTCACCCTCTCAAGCTCACCTTCGCATTTTCAACTTCACCCTCACTCTCAACCTCTCACCCTGATCATCAAACTCACCCTTACCCTCTCACCCTCATCCTCACCCTCTCACCCTTACCCTCTCACCCTCACCATCACCACTCACCCTCACCCTCTTACCCTCTCACACTTACACTTATGCTCTCACCCTCATGCTTACACTCACAACCCCTTCTCACACTCAAATTCACCCTCATTATCCCATGCTCACCTTCTCCTTCTTTTTTTATTAAAAATTTAGTTATACATTTAAAAAAAAATTTTTATCAGTTCCTTCCCTCCCCCCTCCTCCCCCCGAACGCCCTCCTCACCCTACTTTCCCTCCCCATCCCCCAGTGCCTCCCCCCAATTCCCAGAGAGTCCTTTATTGTGTACGCCTGACTCTCCACTGGGTTCTCCTCTCCGATGACATATAAGGACCCAGTGGCATTTCCACAAGCCCTTTCTCTTGTTCCCCTTAAGCATAGGAGCACTACTATGGCTGTCAATCCCTTGCCTCCAGGGATCTCGGTGCCCTTAACAGATGCTAGACTTTATGAGGGCAACAGTGCGCTGGACATTGCGCAGGGCATGCAAAGTCCCATTATGATTGCTTTGGCCCCAACTATTGTTGAGAATCTTGCAAATCGTTGCTCCTCCCATCCTTTTGTTCTTACAATCTTACCACCTCCTCTTCCGCAAATGTCCCTGAGCTCCAGGATGGGGAGAGATTAGGCTGGCCTAGTTCTATGTGATTGATATAGAGTCTCTGAAGTTCTGGATTGTGGTTTGTTGATTTTGTTTTGCGGTTTTGCTGCTCCTGCAATGCCCTTCACTCCATCCTGCTGGGCACTGTATGTCACCCCTTGCAGACCTTGATGAAGGCCTATTTTCTCTGCTGTAACATGGTCCCCTCTCTCCTTGTTTCTGGTGTGGCCCTCCTACCCCATCTCTCTTGTTCATAATCCTTGCAATTACTGTGTTACATAGGTTTACTTTTGAGTGTCTCAATGTGGGCTGGGTGAGTTTGGTACTAGGAGCCACCTATTAGGGAGTACATACAGCGCTTAATTTTCTGGGTTTGGGATACTTCACTTAATATAATTGTTTCCAATGACATCCATTTCCCAGCAAATTCCAGTAATTGAACTAAGAGATAAGTTATCTTCAACCCAAAACTTGACAGAGAGTCTTATCAGCAGAACAAATGAGGCAGAAAATAGAATTTCAGATCTTGAAGACAAACTAGGAGAATTAACCAGCTCAATGGAAGAGATTGTTAAAGCCAAAAAGATACTGGAGAGGAGCATTCAAGAGATAAGGGACACCCTGAAGAAGCCTAACATGCGCATTCATGGAATACCAGAACAAAAATCCTAAAATACCACACCTGAGGAAATATTTCAATTCGTCATAAATGAAAACTTCCCACAATTAAAGAATGAGAGGCCTATCCAAATACAAGAGGCATTTCGCACTCCAAACAGATATGACCAAAATAGAAAATCGCCATGGCAAATAATAGTCAAAACACTCCACATTCAAGACAAAGAAAGGGTGCTCAGAGCTTCAAGAGAAAAAAAAGCAAGTCACTTTTAAAGGTAAACTTATTAGAATAACAAATGACTACTCAATGGAAACAGTAAAAGCAAGAAGAGCTTGGAGAGACATACTTCAAGTATTGAATGAGCAAAAATGCCAACCCAGACTGATATACCCGGCAAAACTATCTGTCATGATTGAGGGAGAAAGAAAAGTTTTCCAGCACAAAGACAACTTGAAGGGATACATGTCTACCAAACCAGGCCTTCAAAAAATGCTAGAAATGATACTCAAGCTTGAAGAAAAGAACAAGCGTATCCAGCAGGACAGAAGGGAAGTATAATACCACCAAAACATAAATATCAAACAACATGCTTACAAAATCTACAAAACGACCCCGCTCCGCCGGTCGGGACGCGCACGCGAGGTCCAGCCGGGCCTCACCCCGCGCCCTAGGACCCCAGGTCAGCCCACAGGGACCCGGCTCCGACTTCCACCATCCAGCCGGAGCCGCGCGGGGGCCTAGGGACGAGGAGGACCTCCCCCTGCGCCCGGGCCCCGCCCCAGCTGCCCTCGGGTTAAATAGCTCCACGCCGGAGTGCCAATCCTCCCTTTTCACCCCACCCCGCTCCGCTGGTCGGGACACGCACGCGGTCCAGCCGGGCCTCACCCCGCGCCCTAGGTAAGTCCCCGTTCGGGCCCCGCCCACCAGGACCACAGGTCAGCCCACAGGGACCCGGCTCCGACTCCCACCATCCAGCCGGAGCCACGCACGGGGGCCGAGGGACGAGGAGGACCTCCCACTGCGCCCGGGCCCCGTCCCAGCTGCCCTCAGGTTAAATAGCTCCATGCCGACGCGCCCATCCTCCCTTTTCACCCCACACCGCTCCGCCGGTCAGGACGCACACACTGGGTCCATCCGGGCCTCACCCCGCGCCCTAGGTAAGTCCCTGTTTGGGCCCCGCCGACCAGTACCGCAGGCCAAATAATTCAGTTTAGTGAAATTGAGAGATCTTAAGAGTTAAAATGACAATGCCAAAGTCAAAATGCAAATCCATGAGAAGCAACACTCAAGTAAACAAATTTCCCACTGAAGAAATTAATCCCATGTTAGACTCCAACAAGAACAAACCCGTGGAAAAAGGCCAAGAAAGCCTCACCCAGGATAAGGTCTTCCAAAATATGATCATTACCATGTTCAATACTATGAAAGAGGAAATCCGGGAGGAATTACATAATCGAATCAATCGCTTTGAAGAGGAACACAACAGACATCTGGAGGAGTTGAGAAAAACAGTGCAAGAAACAAAAAGTGGCATAGAGCAGTTAAAACAAACTCAAGCAGAATTTAAAACTGAGCTAAAAGACAAGTTATCTTCAACCCAGAACGCCACAGAGAGTCTTATCAACAGAACTAATGAAGCAGAAAACAGAATTTCAGACCTTGAAGATAAAGTGGGAGTACTAACCAGCTCAATGGAAGAGGTTGTTAAAGCCAAAAAGATACTTGAGAGAAATATCCAAGAGATATGGGACACCCTGAAGAATCCTAACATGCGTATTCATGGAATACCAGAGCAAGAATCTCAAAATACCACCCCTGAGGAAATTTTTCAAAAGATCATCAAGGAAAACTTTCCTCATCTAAAAAAAAAGAGGCCCATTCATATACAAGAGGCATTCCGCACCCCAAACAGATACGACCAAAATAGAAGCACACCGCGGCAAATAATAGTTAAAACACTCCACATTCAAGATAAAGAACTGGTGCTGAGAGCTTCAAGGGAGAAAAAACAAGTCACTTTTAAAGGTAAACCTATTAAAATAACAAATGACTTCTCAGTCGAAACAGTAAAAGCAAGAAGAGCTTGGAGAGACATACTTCAAGTATTGAATGAGCAAAAATGTCAACCCAGACTGATTTACCCTGCAAAACTATCAGTCATGATCGAGGGAGAAAGAAAAATTTTCCAGCACAAAGACAACTTTAAGGGATACATGGCCACCAAACCAGGCCTTCAAAAACTGCTAGAAATGATACTCAAGCGTGAAGAAAAAAACAGGCATATCCAGGAGAACAGAAGGCAAATATAACACCATTAAAAGTGAAGCAATATACTTATAAAAGCTACTAAACATAATAAATGTCTGGAATTAACAATAGTTTCTCCATTATAACACTAAATGTTAATGGACTTAATTCACCGATCAAGAGACACAGATTACAAACTTGGATTAAAAATCACAATCCATCAATCTGTTGCCTGCAGGAAACCCATCTCACCACAAAAGATAGGCACGCTCTAAAAATAAAAGGCTGGTCAACAATTCTACAAGCAAATGGAAGCAGAAAACAGGCAGGGGTAGCCATTATGCTATCAGACAAAGTGGATTTCAAACCAAAAAAAATTATAAGAGACACGGATGGATACTACATTTTAGTCACAGGTACAATTCACCAGGAAGATTTCACAATACTGAACATATATACACCCAATACGGGCCCCTCCACATTCATTAAGAAAACCCTACAGCATCTAAAGCAAGAAATCAACCCCCAAACGATAATTTTTGGGGATTTCAACACCGCCCTCTCTACATGGGATAGATCAACAGGTCAAAAGCTTAACAGAGACACTTTGGAACTTAATCAAACCCTGAAAGAAATGGACCTCACAGATCTCTATCGAACTTTTCACCCACGCACCAAAGAATACACATTTTTCTCAGCAGCACACGGAACTTTCTCCAAAATAGATCACATATTGGGCCACAAAATGAGTCTACACATATACAAGAAAGTTGAAATTCTAACCTGTGCCCTCTCAGACCACCACGGCCTAAAGCTGGACATCCACAACAACACAACAAAGAAGAGAAAATACACTAACTCCTGGAAACTTAACACTATGATGCTGAATGAGAACTGGATTCAGGAAGAAATTAAAAAGGAAATTCAAGATTTCCTGAAAGTGAATGATAACGAAAATACAACTTACCAAAATCTCTGGGACACAATGAAAGCTGTTCTAAGAGGTAAGTTCATAGCTCTTAATGCCCACGTCAAAAAAATGGAAACATCAGAAATAAACAACTTAACAATGCAGCTTAAAGCTTTAGAGAAACTAGAGCAATCTGATCCCAAAAGCAGTAGAAGAGAAGAGATTAGCAAAATAAGGGGAGAAATATCTGAAATCGAGACTAAGAAAACAATAGAAAAAATCAACCAATCAAAAAGCTGGTTCTTTGAAAAAATCAACAAGATTGATACACCCCTAGCTAAACTAACCAAAAGCAAGAGAGAGAAAACCCAAATTAACAAAATTAGAAATGAACATGGAGTTATCGCTACTGATACCCAAGAAATCCAGAGAATTATAACATCATATTTCAAAAACTTATACTCTGTGAAGTTTGACAACACAAAAGAGATGGATGAGTTTCTAAGTAAACACAACTTACCTAAATTGAATCGGGAAGTTGTGAATTATTTAAATAGTCCTATAACATATAAGGAAATTGAGGAAGTAATCTCGAATCTTCCCACCAAAAAATGTCCTGGACCAGATGGATTCAGCACAGAGTTCTACCAGACATTTAAGGAGTTAATAACACCAATACTCCTTAAACTGTTCCATCAAATAGCAAAGGAAGGAACACTACCAAATAACTTCTATGAAGCTAATATCTTTTTAATCCCAAAACCTAATAAAGATTCACTTAAAAAAGAAAACTATAGGCCGATCTCCCTGATGAACACAGACACTAAGATTCTCAACAAAGTCTTAGCAAATCGGATTCAAAAACATATTAAAAAGATCATTCATGGGGACCAAGTAGGCTTCATCCCCGGCACACAAGGTTGGTTCAACATACGCAAATCAATAAATGTAATTCATCATGTAAACCAGTCCAAAGTCCAAGACCACATGATACTCTCGATAGATGCAGAGAAAGCTTTTGACAGGATCCAACAGCCTTTTATGATCAAAACGCTAGAGACAGTGGGAATGGAAGGAACCTTAATCAATATAATAAAAGCTATATACAAGCCCACAGCAAGGATTATGCTCAATGGGGAACAATTGGAAGCATTCCCACTTCGATCAGGAACTAGACAAGGCTGTCCACTCTCACCACTTCTATTCAATATTGTACTTGAAGTCTTAGCTGAAGCCATAAGACAAGAAAGGGACATAAGAGGGATTCAAATCGGCAAGGAAGAAGTCAAGCTATCTCTATTTGCAGATGACATGATCTTATACCTGAGTGATCCCAAAAACTCCACCAGAAAGCTCCTGGAACTAATTGAGAAGTTCAGCAGGGTGGCAGGATACAAAATAAATGTGCAAAAATCAGAGGCCTTCCTATATGCCCAGAATGAAAAATGTGAAAAAGCCTTGAGAGAAACCATACCATTTATTATAACCCCTAAAAAAATGAAATACCTTGGTATAAGGAGGTAAAAGACCTTTACAATGAAAACTTTAAAACCCTAAAGAAAGAAATTGCAGAAGACACCAGAAGGTGGAAAGACCTCCCTTGTTCCTGGATTGGCAGAATCAACATTGTAAAAATGACCATCCTACCAAAGGCAATATACAGATTCAATGCTATACCAATCAAAATCCCAAATCAATTCTTCAAAGAAGTTGACCAAACAATCTCAAAGTTCATATGGAGGCACAAAAGACCCAGGATAGCAAAAACAATCCTGAGTAACAAAAACACATGCTGGAGGTATTACCATACCAAACCTAAGTCTATACTACAAATCCATAGTTATAAAGACAGCCTGGTACTGGCTCCAAAATAGACACACAGATCAATGGATAAGGATTGAAGAACCAGATATAAGCCCACAAAGTTACAGCCATTTGGTCTTTGACAAAGGTGCCCAAAGAATCCAATGGAAAAAGAACAGCATCTTCAACAAATGGTGCTGGCAAAACTGGATCTCCACATGCAGAAGATTAAAGCTGGACCCGTACTTGTCACCATGTACAAGACTTAATTCCAAATGGATCAAGGACCTTGATATCAGGCCAGAGACTTTAAAAACCATAGTTGAAAGGATAGGGAACTCCCTCGAGCTGATTGGGCTAGGCCAACACTTCCTAAACAGACATCCAATGGCACAGTCACTGCTACCAACTCTCAACAGTTGGGATCTTGTGAAATTAAAGAGCTTCTGTTCAGATAAAGAGATTGTCACACGAGCTCAAAGGCAACCCACAGAATGGGAGAAAATCTTTACTAACCACATATCTGACAGAGCTCTACTGTCCAGAGTGCACAAAGAACTTAGAAAACTAAATTCCAAGGAAAACACTGGCCCAATTAAAAAATGGGCCCTGGAACTTCAAAGAAACTTTACCAGGGATGAAATTAAAATGTCTAACAATTATCTTAAAAAATGCTCCACTTCCTTAGCCATCAGGGAAATGCAAATCAAAACTTCCCTGAGATATCATCTTACCCCGGTCAGGATGGCAAAAATCCACAATACAAACAATGACAAATGCTGGAAAGGATGTGGAGAGATGGGAACTCTCCTACATTGTTGGTGGGAATGTAGGCTCATACAGCCACTCTGGCGAGCCGTCTGGAGATTCTTAAAGAAATTAAAGATTGAAATGCCATATGACCCTGCTATCCCACTTTTGGGAATAACCCCCCATGTAGCAGAGGTTCGCCTCGATAGCACAAGCTCGACCATGTTCATAGCAGCACTGTTTACAATAGCAAAGTCATGGAATCAACCTAAATGTCCAACAGTTGACGAGTGGATAAGGAAACTGTGGTACATCTATACAATGGAGTACTACTCAGCCATCAAAAATGATGAATTACTGGAATTTGCTGGGAAATGGATGTCATTAGAAAGAATTATATTAAGTGAAGTATTCCAAACCCAGAAAATTAAGCACCATATGTACTGCCTAATAGGTGCCTCCTAGTACCAAACTCACCCAGCCCACATTGAGACACTCAAAGTAAACCTATGTAACACAGTAATTGCAAGGATTATGAACAAGAGAGATGGGTTAGGAGGGCCACACCAGAAACAAGGAGAGAGGAGACCATGTTACAACAGAGAAATAGGCCTCCATCAAGGTCTGCAAGTAAGTAATGAGAAACCTGGTTAAGTTCACAGACGTTCTTTCCTGATCTCACCAGAAGGGGAGGGCATATAGTCTAGCAGATAAAAAGTAATCATTTTGCAAATGGGTGATGGACCCCTCCCTCAGTGAGGTTTCCTACTCTTATTACATCTACCCTTGAATGTGCTATTACAACAAGACTCCAGTTTAACAGCTTTTTGTCTCTGGCCAGGGGGTGACATACAGTGCCCAGCAGAATGGAGTGAAGGGCATTGCAGGAGCAGCAAAACTGCAAAAGAAAATCAACAAACCACAATCCAGAACTTCAGAGACTCTATATCAATCACAGAACTAGGCCAGCCTAATCTCTCCCCATCCTGGAGCTCAGGGACATTTGCGGAAGAGGGGACGGTAAGATTGTAAGAGCAAAAAGATGGGAGGAGCAACGATTTGCAAGATTCTCAACAATAGTTGGGGCCAAAGCAATCATAATGGGACTTTGCATGCCTTGTGCAATGTTCTGCGCACTGTTGCCCTCATAAAGTCTAGCATCTGTTAAGGGCACCGAGACCCCTGGAGGCAAGGTATTGACAGCCATAGTAGTGATCTTATGCTTAAGGGGAACAAGAGAAAGGGCTTATGGAAATGCCACTGGTTCCTTATATGTCATCGGAGAAGAGGACCCAGTGGAGAGTTAGGCGTACACAATAAAGGACTCTCTGGGAATTGGGGGGGAGGCACTGGGGGAAGGGGAGGGGGAGGAGGGGTTCGGGGGGAGGAGGGGGGAGGGAGGGAACTGGTAAAAAATTTTAAAATGTATAATTAAATTTTTAATAAAAAAGGGAAAAAATTAAAAACAAAGTTTTCACTAGTAAAAAAAAAATCTACAAAACATAAAAAATGTCCAGAATTAAAAATAATTTCTCCATTATAACATTAAATGTCAATGGCATTAGCTTACCGATTAAGAGACATAGATTACAAACTTGGATTAAAAACCACAATCCAACAATCTGCTGTCTTCAGGAAACTCATCTCACCACAAAAGAT
This sequence comes from Typhlomys cinereus, assembly GCA_023101885.1. Taxonomy (NCBI): domain Eukaryota; kingdom Metazoa; phylum Chordata; class Mammalia; order Rodentia; family Platacanthomyidae; genus Typhlomys; species Typhlomys cinereus. The sequence continues at coordinate 454,505 of JALPQD010000821.1, read as the reverse complement.
ACGCACATCCTAAGAATGAAAGGCTGGTCCAAAATCTTGCAAGCTAATGGAACCAGGAAACAGGCAGGGGTAGCAATTATGCTATCAGACAAAGTGGACTCCAAACCAAAGAAAGTCATAAGAGACACAGATGGATACTACATTTTAGTCACAGGTACAATTCACCAGGAAGACTTCACAATACTGAACATATATGCACCCAATATGGGCCCCTCCACATTCATTAAGAAAACCCTACAACGTCTAAAGCAAGAAATCAACCCCCAAACGATAATTCTCGGGGATTTCAACACTGCCCTCTCAACATGTGATAGATCAACAGGTCAAAAGCTTAACAGAGACACTTTGGAGCTTAACCAAACCCTGAAAGAAATGGACCTTACAGATCTCTATCAAACTTTTCACCCACGCACCAAAGAATACACATTTTTCTCAGCAGCACACGGAACTTTCTCCAAAATAGATCACATATTGGGCCACAAAATGAATCTACACAAATACAAAAAAGTCGAAATTCTAGCCTGTGCCCTATCAGACCATCACGGCCTAAAGCTGGACATCCACAACAACACAACAAAGAAGAGAAAATACACTAACTCCTGGAAACTTAACAATATGATGCTGAATGAGAACTGGATTCAAGAAGAAATTAAAAAGGAAATTCAAGATTTCCTGAAAGTGAACGAAAATGAAAATACAACTTACCAAAATCTCTGGGACACAATGAAAGCTGTTCTAAGAGGTAAGTTCATAGCTCTTAATGCCTACATCAAAAAAATTGGAAACATCAGAAATAAATAATTTAACGATGCAGCTTAAGGCTTTGGAGAAACTTGAGCAATCTGATCCCAAAAATAGTAGAAGAGAGGAGATTAGCAAAATAAGGGGAGAAATATCTGAAATCGAGACTAAGAAAACAATAGAAAAAATCAACCAGTCAAAAAGCTGGTTCTTTGAAAAAATCAATAAGATTGATACACCCCTAGCTAAATTAACCAAAAGCAAGAGAGAGAAAACCCAAATTAACAAAATTAGAAATGAACATGGAGTTATCGCTACTGATACCCAAGAAATCTTACCCTCACTCTAACCTCACATTGACCCTTATCCTCACCCTGAACCTCTTGCCTTCACTGTCATTCTCTCACCCTCACATTCACCCTCACCCTGCCTATGGTGTGTGGGATTAGGTTCTGGAATAAATCACGGATGCGGGTGAGAGAGTTGGCATCCTTCTGTATACTTGGCCAGACATGCTGGTCTGGTAAGTAAGGATTGTCCATCTCTCAGCCATTATGTGGTGATGGTGTGGCCAGTTCCATCAGCCCTGGTGTTGGTGCGTGCTCTCCTGTCAAGCTGCACTGAGAACTATAATAAGACTGCTATAAGAAAGTAGACTCCTTGGTCCCTTAAGCTGTGTGAAGGTCATTTATCAGCAACCATGCAGGTGAACTGCAAAAATCGCCCTCACCCTCTCCCCCTCATCCTAACTCTGATCCTTTCACTCTCACCCTCACATTCACCCTCTCACCCTCAAATTCACCCTGTCCCACGAACCCTCAACCTTACCCTAACTCTCTCAGCCTCACCCTCACACCCTTCCATTCACATTCACATGCACCCTTTCACCCTCAGCCTCACATTCACCCTCTCACACCCTCACCCTTACTCTCTCACCCTCACCCACTCCATCAAACTCACCCTCTCAACCTCACCCTCATAATGACCCCCAATCATCACCCTGACCCTCACACTCACCTTCTCACCCTCACCCTTATACCCTCACCATCTCTCCCTCACCTCACTCTCTCACACTCTCCCTCACTGTCTCAACCTTACCTTGACACACTCACCCTTACCCTCTCACCCTCACCCTCTCTACCTCACGCTCACCCTCACACTCTCCCCCAAACCCTCACCCTTCCTAACTCACCCTCCCCACCTCACCAAAACCCTCACACTCCCCCCTTCCCCTCACCCTTACACCCTCATCCTCACCCCCTCACCCACACCTTCTCACCCTCATCTGCACCATCACCCTCACCCTTTCTCGCTCACCCTAACTCTGACTGTCTCACAATCACCCTCACATTCTATCTCTCACCCTTACCCTCTCTCCCTGCGTATCACCCTCATCTTCTCCACCTCACCCTCCATCTCAAACTCTTTCCATCTCACCCTCACCCTCACCCTCACCTGTCCCCCTCACCATCAACCTCACCCACTTCCCCTCACCCTAACCCTCATCCTCTCCACACCACTCTCACCTTAAACCCCTCTTCCTCACCCTCATCCACTCACCCACAACTTCACTGTCCCACCCTCACACTCTCCCTTACCCACGCCCCCTCATACTCACTCTAACCTTCTCCTCTTCACACTCAGCCTCACGTCCTCGCCCTCCACTTCACCTCATGCTTTCACCCTCGCACTCTCACCCTCACCCTCAACCTCACCATCTCAACCTCACCCTCACTCTCTCAGACTCTACCTATCTCCCTCATAATCACCCCTTCACCCTCACATCCTCAACCTCACCTTCTTACACTCACATCACCCACTCACCCTCAACCTCACAATATCAACATACCCCTCACACTCTGCCCCTTAGCCTCACCCACACCACCACCCCTCACCCTCACACTCACATTCTCACCCTCACCTGTACCATCACCCTCTCCCTTTCACCCTCACCCTAATTCTGACCCTCTCACCCTCACACTCACCTTCACAATCTCACCCTGACAGTCTCTCCCTCCCTATCACCCTTGTATTCTCCTTCTCACCCTCCATTTCAAACATTCCCATTCACCCTCACCCTCACCCATCCCCCCCACCTTCACCTACTTTGCATCAACCTCACCCTGATCCCCTTACCATCACCCTGACCCTCACACTTACCTTCTCGCCCTCATTTTAACCCTCACCCACTCACCCTTACACTCCCACCCTCCCCACCTCACCAAAACCCTCACACACTCCCCCTTTCCCTCACCCTTACACATTCACATTCACCCTCACATTCTCACCCTCTCCCACTTACACTCACCCTCACATTCTCACCCTCAGCCTTCAAACCTCACCCTCACCCTCTCCATCTCACTGTAACCCTCACATTCACCCTCTTATCCCAACATCATTCTCAACCTCATGCTCGCTCTCAGAACCTCACACTCACCTTCTCACCCTCATCAACATTCTCAACCTCATGCTTTCAGCACCTCACCCTCACAAGCAACCTCCTATGCTCACCCTCTCACCATCACCTTAACTCTTTCAAACTCAACCTTACCCTCACCAAATCCTCCTCATACTCTCCCCTTCACCCTTCTCTTCCCCCTCACCTTCTCACCCTCACCTTCTTACTCTCTTACCCTCACCATCACTTTCACGCCCTCACCCTCACCCATATCCCCTCACACTCATTCTTACCCTCCCATTTCACAAACAGCCTCAAACTCACCCTCACCCTTTCCTTTTCACACAGCCTCACACACTCACCCTCACCCTATTACCCTCATCCTGTCCCTCTAACCCTCATCCACACCTTATCACCCTCACGTTCTCACCCTCATATGCTCATCTTCTCACCCTACCCTCATTCTCTCAACTCTCATCCTTACCTTCTGCCTCAACCTCACCCTCATCCTCTCAATCTCACGCTTTCCCTCAACCTCTCAAGCTGAACCTCATTCTCTTCCTCACACTCACTCTCACCCTCCCACGCTCTTAACCTCACTCTTACCATTACCAGCACCCTCTCACCCTCACCCTCTCACCCTCTCCTTCACCCTCTCATGCTCACCATCTCACACTCACCCCCTCACCCTCTCCCTAACCCTTACTCTCTCACCCTCACTCTCAAACCCTCAACCTCCCCTTCACCTTCACTGTCTCATCCTCAAGCTCACATTCTCACACTAACCATCACCCTTTCTCTCACCATCTCATCCTCAACCTCACACTCTCCCACTTATGTTCACCCGAAACCTCTCACCCTCAACCTCACCCTCTCACACCCTCAACCTCACTCTCCCACTCTTATCATCATTCTCAACCTCATTCCTACTCTCACCACCTCACTCTCACCCTAATCCTCTCACCCTCACCCTCAAGTCACCCAATCCATCTCATCCTCTCACCTGCATACTCACTCTCACCCTCTCATGCTCACTATTACCCTCCCACCTTCCTCTCTCTCCCCCTCACTCCCTTGCCCTCGCCTCACCCTGACCTTTTCACCCTCATCTTCATTCTCAACTTAATCTTCACTCTCAGCACCTCACCTTCATATACACCCTCCTACCCTCACCCTCGTACTATCAGCCTCACCCTCTCTACCTCACCCTCTCTACCTCACCCTCAACATCACCCGAACCCCTTCACACTCTCGCCTTGAACCTCATGCTCATATTCTCATCCTCACTCTAACACTCAACCTAACCCTCACTCTCCAACACTCACCCTCACCCTCTCCACCTCACCATAACCCTCAACTTGCCCCCTCATGCTCACACCGTCACCTTCACCCTCACCTTATCACCCTCTCACCCTTACCCTCAACTTCACACTCATACTTTTACCTTCCCCTCACCCTCACCTTCTCATCCTCATCACCATTATCAACCTCATATTCACTTGCAGCACCTCACCCTCACATATACACTCCTACCCTCAACTCTCACCAGCACACTCACCCTCTCAACCTCACCCTCACAATCACCCACTCCCCCTCACACTCTCCTCTTGACCCTCACGCTCACACTCTCACCCTAACCCTAACCCTCACCCCCAACCCTCAACCTCACCCTCTCCACCTCACCATAACCCTCACACTCTCTCTTTCACCCTCATCCTCTCACCCTCTCACCCTTACTTTCATGCTCACCCTAACCCTCTCACCCTCACTCTCACAGTCACCCTCTCACACTCAACCTCGAACCCTTTAACTTTCACCATCACCTTCACCCTCACTGTAATGCTCTCACATTCACTCTCATCCTGTCCCCCTCACCCTCACATTCACCCTCATGTTCTCCACCTCACCCTCATCCTCACACTCTTCCCCTCACCCTCACCCTTACCCGATCACATGTTCACTTTCACACCCTCACCCACACCCGCTAACCCCCACCCTCACTCTCTTTGCCTCACTCTCATCTGCAACATTTCATTCTCTTACCCTCACCCTCACCTGTCACCCTCACCCACTCCCTTTCACCCTAACCCTCCCCCCTCATCCTCACACTCTCCACCTCACCCTAATCCTCTCACTCTCCATATCACCCTCCCTCTCACACCCTCACACTCACACTCACCCTCAACCCCTCACACTCTTACTCACCTTTACCCACACAATCACCCTCTCACTGTCAACCTCCCGTCACCTTTACCCTCTCATCCTCACACTAACCATCACCCTTTCCCTCATCCTCTCGCACTCAACCTGGCCTCTTCACTCTAACCCTCACCTTCTCACCCTCAACTTCATTTTCTCACCCACATCCTCACCCTCATGCTCTCATCCTCACCCTCACTCTAACTCTCCCCCTCACACTCACATTCATCCTCTCAACCACAGTCTCACCCTCACCCTCTCACATGCTCACCCTTACCCTCTCACACTCATACTCTCTCCCTCAACCCTCATTCTCTCACCCTAACACAAACCCTCACACCCTCACCCTCATGTTCTCACCCTCATGCTCTCATTCTCATGCTCACTCTCACCCTCTCAGCCTCACCCTCACCCTTAAGCTCATACTGTCAACCTCACCCTATCTTTCAACCTCTCACACTAACGTTCACGCACACCCTCTCACCCTCAGCCTCATCCTTTAACTCTCAACCTCACTTTCACCCTCACCCTGATCCCCTAACACTCACCCTGATATTCACCATCCCCTTCTTACTGTCACACTCAACTTCACCTGCTCACCCTCATCATCACGCTTTCACCCTCAAAATCACACTAACCCTCTCGACCTCACACTCTCACCCTCCCCATCACCCTCACCCTCACCCTCTCACCCACAACCTCACTATCTCACCCTTACCCTCTCACCCTCACCCTCAACCTCTTACTCTCACCCTGACCTTCTCACCCTCATCCTAGATATAACCCTCTCTCCTTCACCCTCTCCCTGTCACCTTCACCCTCACCCTCTCACCCTCACCATCACCTGCACATGCAATCCATAACCTCACCCTCTCCCTCTTCCCTTTAAATTTCCCCCCTCACATTCTTCCCTTCCCCATCGCCCTCCCCCTCTCACCTTCCCTCTGCCTCATCCTACCCTTTCACCTACCCGTCCTTCCTCCCTTCTCCCCCCCACCTCCTTCTCTCTCTTCTCTCCCCCTCCCTCTCCTCATCAAACTTACCCTCACCTTCTAACACTCACCCTGATGCTCTCCCCATCACCCTCACTCTCTTCCCCTCCCATTCCCATTCTCTCCGTCCCCCTGGCCGTCCCCCTCACTCTCTCCTGCTCCCTATCACCCTTTCACCCTCCTCCTTTTCCTCTCCCCCAAGCACACACTCACCCTCTCCTCCTCCTCTTCTCCCTATCCCCTCCCATGCCCCCCTCACTCTCTCCCTCTCTTCCCTCTACCTCAACTAACTTGCCCACCACCCTCCACTCTCCTCCCTTCCCTGCCTCACTTCACTTGTCTCCCACTCCACCTCAACCTCACTTCACACCTGCCCTCCCCAACCCTCTCCTCTCTCACTCAACCCTCACCTTCTCACACCCCTCATTTCCCCCTCGCCAATAACCCTTACCCTCTACCCCTTACCATCACCCTCACCCATTCCCACTAACCAAAATCCTCATCCTCTCCCCTCCCATTCTCCTTCTTCCCCTACCATCCCCCCTTTCCACTTCCCCCTCATGCTCACCCTCTCCCCCTAACACTCCCTCTGTCCAACTCCCCTTACCCCTCAGCCTCTCACCCTCCTTTTCATATCCTCCTCCCTCTCCTCCTCCCCCTCAACCATTCCCTTCACACTTACCTTCTCTCCCTCTCCCTCCCCTCTCCCCCTAAACCTCCTCCTCATCTTATCATACTCCCCCATCACCAAATCCTCACTCACGACCTCTTGCTACCCCTTCCCTCCCTGCCTCCCCCTCTTTGTCACCTTATTCTCACCCTCACGGTCATGCTCACCCTTTTATCTTTACCATCATCTTCACTCTCACGCTCTCTATCTCACCCTCACCCTCTCACACTTACCCTCTCACCATCACGGTGCCATCCTCAACCTCACCCGTGTCCCTCACTGTCACTCTCACCCTCTCATTTTCACACTCAGCCTCACACACTACCCCTCCTCACACTCAGCTTCACACACTACCCCTCCACCTGACCCTCACCCTATCACCCTCACCCTTTCACCCTCACAGTCAACTCACCCACACCCTATTACCCTATTACCCTTACGCTCACCCTCACCCTCACTCTCACTCTTTCAACATCACCCTCACCCTCTTACCCTCTCACTAACACCCTAATAAGTACCCTCCCCTCACTGTCACACCCTCAACCCCACTCCCTCACCCTCATCTTCTCACCTTCACCATCACCCTTTCACCCTCACACACTCGCCCTCACGATCTCACCCTCAGCCTCTCCTTGTCCCTACTCCTCACGCTTTTCCCATGCCCTCTACCTCACCCCAACCCTCAACTCTCAGCCTCACCCTCGCCCCTTATCGTCACCTCACACTCTTCCCCCTCACACTCATTCTCAAACATAGATCCTCACACTCACCCTCACAGCCTCACCCTCAACCTCTCATATTTACTGTAAACCTCGCCCTCAACAACTCATCCTCACATTCACACTCATACCCACCATCTCATGCTCATCCTCACTCATTCAACCTCATTCACTTAACTCAAGCTCACACAGACCCACTCACACTTACCCTAGTCGTCACTCTCTCTTCTTCAACCTCACGATTTAACCTCACACTCCACATCCCGGACCACTCTCCTCGTTCCCCTCAACCTCTCCTCTCCCCATCCTCCTCCACCTCAACTTCACTCTTGCTCTTCACTCTCAGAATCTCCCTCAATTTCACTCTCTCAAACCCTCTCACCCTCATGTTCACATACTCGCACTCACCCTAAACCTCACACTCTCACCCTCAACCTCTCTGCATTCTCTCACGCTCACCCTCAACCTCACACTCTTAACTTCACCTTACCCTCTCACCCTCACACTCAACCTCTTACTTTCACCTTGACCCTCTCACCCTCACTCGAGACATCATCCTCTCTGCTATGCCATCTCCCTGTCACACTCACATCCACTCTCACTCTCATCCTGTCACCTTCACCCTCACACTCTCACCATCACCTTTACCATCTCCTTCTGCCCCTTATACTCTCCCCTTCCCCCTACCACTGCTTCTCACTCCTCCCTTCATCCTCTCCACCTCCCATACCCCTCCCCTCCTTCTTTCCCCCATCTATATCACTCTCCCAATTCATCACCCCATTTACTCCTTCCTGTACCTGTACCCCTCTACTTCACCATAACCCTTTCACTCTGCTCCCATCCCCTCTCCATCACATCCCCTTCTCATCTCCCCCTCCCCTCACTCTCACCCTTACCCTCATAAAATCACCCTCACAACCTCACCCTGACCCTCACCCTCTCACCCTCACCCTCACCCCCTCACCCTCCCCTTGCCTTCATTCTCTCACATTAACCCTCTCAGCCTCAACCTCATCCTCTCACCCTCACTCTCACACTCTAAACTTCCTCCTCAACCTTACCTTCATTCTCTCATCCTCACATTCTCCCTCAGACTCTCACCCTCAGCCTCTCACCCTCATCCTCTCTCCCTCATCGTCACCTTCACACTCTCAGGCTCAATCTCACTCTCAGGCTCACCCTTTCACCCTAACCCTCATCCTTACCCTCACCCTCTCACCTACACTCTCCCACACCTTCTCACACTCACCTTCACACACACGCTCCCATGCTCAGCCTCACCCTCTCCTTCACCCTGTCAACTTCACACTCCCCATCACTTTGACCCAACACACTCACCCTGACACACAACCTTCCCTTCTCACTGTCACCATCACCCTCTCACCCTCGCCCTTGCCCTCACCCTCTCACCCTCCCCACCACACTCACTCTCATCCTCTCACCCTCAGCCTGACTGCACCCTCACACTCTCATTCTCACTATCTCACCCTCTCCCTCACCTTCACACTCTCAACATCACCATGACTATCCCCCTCTCACCCTCACACTCATCCTCACACCCTGGAGCTCCACCTGACAGGCTCACATTCACCCTCACCATCTCACACTCACCCTCATATTCTCCCTACCACTCACGCTCTTTCCCATTTCCTCCTCCTCACCTCTACCCTCACTTTCTCAGCCTCAGACTCACCCTCACTCCCTCAATGTCGCCCTCTCACCCTAACCTTCACCTTGAAACTTAGACTCTCACCCTCACCCTCTCAACCTCATCCTTTCCCTAACCCTATCACTCTCACCCTAAAACTCTTACACTCACCCTCACCCTCTCATCTTCGCACTCAGCCTCACACCCTGCCCCTCCACTTTCAACCTCAGCCTCACCGCCTCACCTTCAACATCTCACCCTCCCTCTCCCTCTCCCTTTCCCTCTCTCTGCCTCTCAACCTCACCCTCACCCTCCACTCTCCCCCTCACCCTCACCTTTATTCGCTCATCCTTACCTTCACACCCTCACCCCAACCATTTAATTCACACACTGACCCTCTCTCCCTCACCCTCACCCTCACCGACTCACCTTCTAACCCTCTCATCTTCGCCCTCACACTCCCACCCTCACCCTTTAACCTTCAAATCTCCTGCACCTTCACTGTCACACTCTATTCCTCACTCTCATCCTGTCCCCCTCACTCTCACATTCACTCTCAAGATCTCCACCTCACTTTCACCCTCACACTAACCCTCTCACTCTCATACTTAACCTCACCTTCTCACCTTCCCCATCACTCTCAGTCTCAACCTCTCACCCTTACCCTCACTCTCTCACCCTCAGCCTTACCGTCTCAACATAATCTTCACCGTCTCCCCCTTCTCCTCACCCACACCACCACACCCTCAACCTCACGTTCTCCTTTTCATGTTCACCCTCACACACTCCCCATCTACCTTAACCTCACCCTCACCTCACCTTTTCACTCTGCCTTACACACTCCCTCTCCACCTCACCCTCACTCTCACCCAATCTCTGTAACCCACTCACTCTCACCCTCACTCTCTCACCTTCACTCTCTCACCCTCTCACTATCACCCTAATAATCACCATCCCCTCACCCTTACACTCTCAACCTCACCCTCTCACTCACCATCATCCTCTCACCTTCACCATCACCCTTTCACCCTCACATCCTCACCCTCACAATTTCAGCCTCACCTTCCCCATACTGCTCACCCTCTTTCCCACACCCTCTTCCCCACATCCTCCTCCTCACCCCCACACTTACCTTCTTTGTCTAACCCTCACACCCTCACCCTCACAATCTCTCCCTAAACCTCACCTTGAAACATAGACCCTCACACTCACCCTCATACCCTCATCCTCAAACTCTCATATTCACCCTGCCTCCCTCAAAAACTCATCCTAACACTCACTCATACCCACCGTCTCATGCCATCCTCACTCACTCGACCTCACTCACTCAACTCAAGCTCGCACAGACACTCTCACACTCACCGTAGTCCTCACCTTCTCTCTTTCACCCTCACAATCTCTCCCTCAGACTCCCTCTTCTCGTTCCCTTCAACCACTCCCCTCCCCATCCTCCTCCCCCTCCCCCTCACCCTCTCTCTCCTTTTTTTAATTTCCACTCATACAAACTTAACAGGTACACCGGTTCCCCCCTCCCTCCAACCTCCTGGCCCCTGTGCCCCCCTCCCCCTCCCCCTTCCCTCCCCATCTCCCAGTGAATCCCCCTCCCATTCTCGGAGCATCTTTTAACGTGCATGCCAAATTCTCCTCTGGGTCCTCCTCTCTGATGAGGTGCAAGGACCTAGTGGCATTTCCCAGAACCCTTTCCTGTGTTCCCGTTAAGTATAGGAACACTATTGTGGCTGTCAATCCCTTGCCTCCCAGGATCCTAGTGCCTTTAACAAATGCTAGACTTTGTGGGGTCAATGGTGTTCAACCTCACCCTCTCACTCTCACCACCACCCACTCACCCTCACCCTCGAGCTCACTCAACATAACCCTCACCATCTCCCCCTTAGCGCCACCTACACCATCTCCTCACCCTAATCCTCACAACCTCATGCACCCTGTAACATTCACACTCATGCTCTCACACTCATACTCCCCCTCACCATCTTACCCTCATGCTAACCCTCACCCTTGCCTTCTCACATTCACCCTAACACTCACCCCGAACGTCTCTCCTTCACCTTCATTCTCTCACTCTCACACTCACCCTCACACCCTCATGCTCACCTTCTCACCCTCACCCTCTCACCCTCATCCTAAATGACCCTCTCCCTCTCACCCTCACCTTCATCCTATAAACCTCACCCTCTCTCCCTCCCTATCACCCTCATCTTCTCCACCTCACCCTCCATCTCAAACTTTCCCATTCACACTCACCCTCACCTCTCTGCCTCACCCTCACCCTAACATTCATCCTCTCCAACTCACTCTAACCCTCACACTCTCCACCTCACCCAAATCCGTACCCTGAAACCTCACTCTCACACTCACTCTCACCTTCAAACCCTATCACTCACCCACACCCTCTCACTCTCAAGCTCACCTTCACCCTCACAATCTCCCTGTCATCCTTATCTTCAGCCTTAGTCTCTCACCCTCACATTCACTGTCACCTTCAAACCCTCACCCTTACCCTATCTACCTCACCCCCACCCTTTCACCTTCACCTGATCCCACTCATGCTTTCCCCCACCCTCACCCCATCCCCCTCACCCTCACGCCACCACCCCTACACTCAACCCCTAACCCTCACCCTCATACTCTCACCCTCACACTCTCACGCTCACCCTCAACCTCAACCTCTACCCTCGTCCTTACCCTCTCACCCTCAGCTTCACCCTCAGATCCACTGCCACATCCTCTCACTCACCCACTCATTGAGCCCTCACACTCACCCTCACCATTATTGCCTCACCCTCAAACTGACAATCACACCTTAATACTCCACATCACCCTCTCACTCTCGCCCTCTCACCCTCACCCTCTCACCCGCAATCTCACCCTCTCACTCTCACCCTACTTCCATCACCCTCAAACTCCCCCCACCCTCTCATACCCTGACTCTCAACCTCCTACTCACTCTCCCCTCATGCCCACACCCTTATCATCACCCTCTCACAATCAACATCAACCTCACATTCTAAATCTCACCCACATTCTCACCAAAGCACACTCACCCTCTCACCCTCACTCTCTCCCTCACCATCTCACCCTCTCACCCTCTCACCCTCACCCTGACCCTCTCAACTTCACCCTCAACTTCACTCTCTCCCCCTCACCATCACCCTCATCCTCTCCACCTCTCCCTCCCTCTCACACTCTCCCTCAGACCCATACCCTCACCCACTCACCCTCACACTCACTCTAACCCTCTCACACTCATCCTCATTCTCACTCTCTCGCTCACATTCACCCTCACCACCTTCACCTCACCCTCACCCTCATACTCTCCCCCAGACACTCACCCTCACCCAATCACCCTCACCCTCACACAACTACCCTCACCCTCTCATGCCCAACATTATTCTCAACATCATGCTCATTCTCACCCTCTTACTCGCACCCTCACACTCTCACCCTTCCCTCATCCTCACCCTCTCACCCTCATCAACATTCTCAACCTCATGCTTATTCACTGCACCTCACCCTCACAAGCAACCTCCTATGCGCACCCTCTCACCATCACCTTAACCCTTTCAACCTCAACCTTACCATCACCCAATCCTCCTCACACTCTCCCATTCACCCTCACCCTTTCGCCCTCAACTTCTCACCCTCTCACACTCACCCTCTCACCTTCACCATCACCATCAAACCCTCACCCTCACCCACGTCCCTTCACACTCAAGCTCACTCTCCCGTTTCACACTCAGCCACACTCACCCTCCACTTCACCCTCTCCTTTTCACACTCAGCTGCACATATTCCCCTCCACCACACCCTATCACCCTCACTCTCTCACTCTCACCCTCACCCTTACTCTCTCACCCTCACTCTAACACTCTCACACTCACCCTCACACCCTCACCCTCTCACCCTCACCCTCTCCTCCTCACCTTCTCCCTCAACCTCACACTCATCCTCTCAACCTCACCCACATCCCTTCACATTCAAGCTCACCCTCCCGTTTCATACTCAGCGACACTCACCCTCCACCTCACCCTCTCCTTTTCACACTCGGCCTCACATATTCCCCTCCACCACATCCTATCACCCTCACTCTCTCACTCTCACACTCACCCTTACTGTCTCACCCTCACCCTAACACTCTCATGCTCACACTCACCCTCATACCCTCACCCTCTCACCCTCACCCTCTCATCCTCACCTTCTCCCTCAACCTCACCCTCATCCTCTCAACCTCATCTGAATCCTCCCTCTCAACCTCTCAAGCTGACCCTCACTCTCTTCCTTACCCTCATAACCTCACCATCACCCTCATACTCTCACCCTCTCAACCTCATGCTTACCCACTCACATTCACAATCTCTCCCTCAACTTCACTCTCTCACCCTCACACCCTCACACATTCACCCTTGCACCCTCAACCTGGCAATCTCCCTCTCACCCTCATCCTCTCAGCCTCATCCTCGCTCTCACTTTCACCCTCACATTCACCCTCATACTCCTACCCACAGCCTCACCCTCACCCTCTCACCTGCTCACCCTAACCCTCTCACCCTCACACACTCACACTCATTCTCTCTCCCTCACCGTCACTGTCTCACTCTGACACTCACCCTCACACGCTCATCCTCACCCTCTCACCCTCATGCTCTCACCCTCATCCTCATGCTCTTACTCTCATCCTCACCCTCATCATATAAGCCTCACCATAACTCCCACTCTCATGCACAACCTCACCCTCTCACCCTCACATTCACCATTCAGGTGAAGGACAGGGAGGAGTGAACAGGGAGATCGATTGGGAGAGGGATAGAGGTAGGGGGAAAGAGGGAAAGGGAGGGGGAGACAGAAGGGTCATGGATGAGGGGAGGAATCAGCGGTAGGGGTCAGGGGAATGGGAGAGGGCGAGGGGGAGAGTTAGAGGGTAAAGGTGATGGTGAAGATGTGAGAGTGAAAGTGAGTGGATGAGAGTGAGTGTGTGGGTGTGACAGGGAGATGGTGTAGCAGAGAGGATTACATCTAGAGTGAGGGTGAGAGGGTCAGGGTGAGGGCAAGAGGTTGAGTGTGAGGGTGAGCGGGTGTGGTGAAGGTGAGAGTGTGAAGGTGAGGGTATGAGGGTGAGGGTGAGGGTGAGGGTGAGAGGCTGAGAGTGAGGTTGGAGTGAGTGTGACAGGGAGATTGTATAGTAGAGAGGATTATGTCTGGAGTGAGGTTTAGAGGGTCAGGGTGAGTGTAAGAGGTTGAGATTGTCAGGGTGAGAGCATGAGGTAAGGGTGAGAGTGAGAGGGTCAGAGTTAGGTTGCGGGTGAGAGGGTGAGGGTGAGTGTGAAGGCCAGAGGGTGAGGGTGAGGGAAAAAGAGTGAGGGTGTAGGTTAGAGGGTGGAGGTGTGGGCCAGAAGGTAAATGTAAGGGTCAGAGGGTAAAGGTGAGGTTGAGGCAGAGAGTGTGAGGGTAAGGGTGAGGTGGAGAGCATGAGGGTGAAGGTGAGGGTGATGGGGACAGGAAGGAAGTGAGGGTGAGAGTGTGACAGTGAGGGTGAAGGTGATTGTGAAGTTAAAGGGTGAGAGAGCATGAGAGTGAGATGGTGAGGATGAGGGTGAAGGTGAGAGGGTGAGAGAGTGTGGGTGAGGATCAGGGAGAGAAGTCAGTGTGTGGGTTAAAATATTGGGGTGAGGGTGTAAAGGTGAAGGTAAGTGTGAGTGGGTAAAGGTGAGGGTGAGTGGGAGAGTGTGAGGGTGAGAAGGTTAGAGTGAGTATGAGGGTGAGAAGGTGAATATGAAGGTCAAGGTAATGATGAGCGGGTCATGGAGAAGGTGAGGTTGAGAGCATGAGAATGACAATGAGGATGAGGGTGAGGATGAGAGGGTGACATTAAGTGTGAGGCTGAGAGTTAGAGGGTGAGGTTGAGGGTGAGCATGAGAGGATGAAGGCCAAGGTAAGGTTTATGGTGAGAGGGTGAGATCAAGGGTGAGAGGGTGAGGGTTAGGATTAGGGTGAGTATGTGAGCGTGAGGGTAAAGGTGAAAGGGTGATGGTGAGGGACATGGTGAGGGTGAGAAGTTATGGGTGAGGTTGAGGGGGAGGAGGAGATGGAGGGGAGAGGTTGAGGGGAAGGGCGAGAGGAAAGGGTCCAGGGAGGGGGAGAGTAAGGGGGATATTGTGAGGGTGAAGGAGAGAGGGTGAGGACTAGGGTGACTGTGAAATGGTCAGTGTGAGCGTGAGGATGAGTGTGAGACTGGGAATATGAGTGTGATTGTGAGGATGAATAGTTGAGGGTGATGGTTAGGGTGAATATGAGAGGTTGAGGGTGAAGGAGTGAAGGTGAGAGTGAGGGTCTAAGTTTTGAGTGTGAGGGTTAGGGGGAGAGTGTGAGGGTGAGGGAGCTAGGCTGAGGCTGAGAAGTTGAGGGTGTGGGTGAGGAGGATGGCATGGGGAAGAGCATGAGGGGTAGGGGGAAAGTTGAGGGTCAGAAGGTGAGGGTGAGCGTGAGAAGGTGAGGGTGAGAGGGAGAAGTCTAGGTTGAGTGTGAGAGGGAAAGGGTGAAGTTGTGAGTGTGTATGAGGGTGAGAGAGTGAGGTTGAGAGAGATTGTGAGCATGCGTGGGTAAGGGTGATATTGAAAGGGTAAGGGAGAGGGTGAGAGAGTGAGAGTGAAGGAGAGATAGTGAGGGTGTAAGGGTGACAGTGAGCATGAGGGTGAGAAGGTGCGTGTGAGGGTCAGGGTGATTGTGAGGTTGTCAGAGTGAGGGTGAGGTTGAGAGGGTGAAGTAGATGGTGTGAGTGAGGGTGAGAGAGTGAGGATGAGGGTGTGAGAGGGTGAGGGTGAGGCTGAGGGTGAGAGGGTGCAGGTGAATGTGAGTGAGAGAGGGTGAGGTTGAAAGTGAGAGGGTGAGGGTTATAGGGTAAGGGTGAGGTTCAGGGGAGGAAGATCGGGAAAGGAGAGGTTGAGGGGAAGGAGACAGGTCCGGGTAAAGGGTAGAGTGAGGGGAAATTGTGAGGGTGAAGGAGAGAGGGTGAGGTCTAGGCTGAGTGTGAGAGGGTCAGTGTGAGCTTGAGTCGAATGAGAAAGGTTGAGAGTGAGGATGAATGTGAGATGGTGAGTATGAGTGTGTGAGAAGTTGTTGAGGGTGACAGGGTAAATATGAGAGTTTGAGGGTAAGAGTGTGAGGATGAGGGTCTAAGTTTGAAAGTTTGAGAGTGAGGGTTAGGGGGAGAGTATGAGGGTGAAGGTGAATGGGTGGGGGTTAGGTTGAGCTTACAGTGCGGGTGAGGAGGAGGGCACGGGGAAGAGAGTAAGGGTGATGGGGAAGTTCATGGTGAGGATGAGGGTGTAATGGTGAAAGGGTGACAGTAACGGTGAGAGGGTGATGGTGAGAGTGAGAGGGTGGGGTTAAGGTTGTGAGGGTGAGGGGAGGGTGATTATGAGGGTGATAGTGAGAGGGTGAAAGTGTGAATGTGAGGTTGAGTGTGAGGGTGAGTATAGGCGTGAGAAGGTAGGGTGAGAGTAAGAGAGTGAGGTTGATAGGGTGAGGGTAAGGTGGAAAGGGTGAGGGTGAAGCAGTACGAGTGAGGTTGAGGTGGAAGGGGAGTGTGTGAGTCTAAGTTTGAAAAGGAGAGGGTGAATGTGAGGGGACAGGGGTGAGGGGGAGGGAGAGACAGTGATGGTGAAGGTGAGAGGTTGAGTGTGAGGGTGAGGGTGAGGGTGAGGTGAAGAGAGTGAGGGTGAGAGGGTAAGGGTGAGTGTGAGAATGTGAGGGTGAGTATGACAGTATGATTGTCAGGGTGAGGGTGAAGAGGTCGATGAGTGGGTGAGGGAGAGGGTGAGGTGGTGGTTGTGAGCGTGAAGCTGAAGGTGATAGGGTTAGTGGTTGAGGTTGAGGGTGAGAGGGTGAGGGGTAGGGGGAGGGGAATGGAGTGAGAGTGTGGGATAGCATAAGTGGGTGAGTGTGAGCATGAAACTTAAGGGAAGATTGTGAGGGGGATTGGGTAACAGTGAGGGTTAGGATGAAAGGGTGAAGGTGATGGTGAGAGGGCTAGGGTAGTAGTGTTCTCATGAGGGTGAGGTGTTGAGAGTAAGCATGAGGTTGCGAATGTTGATGAAGGTGAGAAGATGAGGGTGAGTGTGAGAGTGTGAGATTGAGGGTGAGGCAGAGGTGATAAGGGTAATTGTGAGTGGGAGAGGGTGAGAGTGTGGATGAAGGTAAGAGGGTGAGGTTGATTGGGTGACTGTGAGGGTGAGGGTGAGGTGTTGAGAGTGAGAATGAGATTGAGAATGATGATGAGGGTGAGAGGGTGAGGAGAAGGGTGAGAGGGTGAGATTGTGAGGGTGAGTTTCAGTGAGAGAGAGTGAGGAGGGTGAATGTGAGGGTGTAAGGAGAGGGGCAGAGGAAGAGTATGAGGATTTTAGTGAGGTAGAGAGAGTGAGAGTGAGGGATGGATAGTGATGGTTAGGGTGAGCATGAGAGTGTGAGGATGAGCGTCGGGGGAGAATGTGAGGAAGATTGGGTTACAGTGAGGTTGAGTTTGAGAGTGTGAGGGTGTTAGTGATAGAGATAGGGTAGGAGGGTGCATGTGGGGGTGAGGTGCTGAGAGTGAACATGAGGTTGAGAATGAAGATGAGGGTAAGAGGATGAGGGTGAGTGGGTGAGTGTGAGGTTCTGGAGGGTAAGAGGGTGAGGGTGAATGGGTGAGTGTGAGGTTCTGAGGGAGTGTGTGAGGATGAGGGAGAGGTGGAGGGGTTGAGGGTAATTGTGAGTGTGAAAGCATGAGAGTAAGGGTGAGGGTGAGAGTATTGAAGTGAGTGTGAGGGAGAGTAGGTGAGGGTGAGGTTCTGGGGGATAGTGTGAAGGTGAGGTGAAGAGTATGAGGATGATAGTGAGGGGAGAGAGTAAGGGTGATGGTGAAGTTGAGAGGGTGAGGGTGAGAGGGTAAGGGTTAGAGGGTGAGATGGTGAGGGTGAGGGGGACGAGTTGGGGTGAGGGTGAGTGGGATGGTTCTAGATGGAGGGCAAGATGGAGAAGATGGGTTGATAGGGAGGGAGAAAGGGTGAGATGGACAATCATTACTTGGGAGACCAGCATGTCTGGCCAAGTATATAGAAGGATACCAACTCTCACCCACTCTCCATGATTTATTCCAGGACCTAATCCCACCCACCATAGGCTGGGACTTACCCATCAGCTGGACCATCTCTTGCATATTTGCTCTAGCCTTAACTCAACCACTAATTCTCTACAAATGTGCCCAGAGCTCAAAGCCTCAACAGTCAAGCTGACATCCCACACCTTGTCAACTTGACACAAAACATAGCACTTTTGAACTGTAACCTTCAATCTTTGCCCCCCAGATGTTAAAAAGTTATCTTAAAAATACAAATACATTTCAGCTTAACCAGATGTCTTATTACTTACTTGCAATCTTTTTAAATACATTTTTTATTATTTCCGCTCATACAAACTTAATAGGTAGACCAGTTCCCTCCCTCCCTCCTCCTCGCCCCGAACCCCCTGCTCCCCTCCCTCCCTCCCCATCCCCCATTGCCTCCTCCCCCAATTCCCAGAGAGTCCTTTATTGTGTATGCCTAACTCTCCTCTTGGTCCTCCTCTCTGACGATGTACAAGGACCCAGTGGCATTTCCCTGAACCCTTTCTCGTGTTCCCCTTAAGCATAGGAACACTACTGTGGCTTTCAATCCCTTGCTTCCAAGGACCTTGGTGCATTTAGCTGATGCTAGACTTTGTGAGGTTAATAGTGTGTTGGATATTGCGCAGGGTATGCAAAGTCCTATTATGATCGCTTCGGCCCTAACTGGTGTGGGGAATCTTGCAAATCATTGCTCCTCCCATCCTTTTGCTCTTACAATCTTACTGCCCCCTCTTCCACAAATGTCCCTGAGCTTCAGGATGGGGAGAGATTAGGCTGGCCTAGTTCTATGTGGTTGATATAGAGTCTCTGAAGTTCTGGATTGTGGTTTGTTGATTTTCTTTTGCAGTTGTTCTGCTCCTGCAATGCCCTTCACTCCATCCTGAAGGGCACTGTATGTCACCCCCTGGTCAGAGACAAAAAGCTGTTAAACTGGAGTCTTGTTATAATAGCACATTCAAGGGTAGATGTAATAAAAGCAGGAAACCTCGATGAGGGAGGGGTCAGTCACCCATTTGCAAAATGATCACCTTTCATCTACCAGACTATATGCCCTCCCCTTCTGGTGAGGTCATACCCCCTCAGTTGTACATGATCAGGAACGAACGTCTGTGAACTTAACCAGGTGTCACATTACTTACTTGCATTCCTTGGAGGCCTAGTTTCTTTCCTGTAACATGGTCACTTCTCTCCTTGTTTCTGGTGTGGCCCTCCAACCCCATCCCTCCTGTTCATAATCCTTGCAACTACTGTATTACATAGGTTTACCTTTGAGTGTCTCAATGTGGGCTGGGTGAGTTTGGTACTAGGAGCCACCTATTAGGGAGTCCATACAGTGCTTAACTTTCTGGATTTGGGATACTTCACTTAATATAATTGTTTCTAATGACATCCATTTACCAGCAATTTCCAGTAATTCATCATTTTCGATGGCTGAGTAGTACTCCATTGTATAGATGTACCACAGTTTCCTTATCCACTGGTCAACTGTTGGACATTTGGGTTGATTCCATGACTTTGCTATTGAAAACAGTGCTGCTATGAACATGGTCGTGCTTGTGCTATCGAGGTGAACCTCTGCTGCATGGGGGGTTATTCCCAAAAGTGGAATAGCAGGGTCATATGGCATTTTAATCTTTAATTTCTTTAAGAATCTCCAGACGGCTCGCCGGAGTAGCTGTATGAGCCTGCATTCCCACCAGCAATGTAGCAGAGTTTCCCTTTCTCCACATCCTCTCCAGCACTTGTTGTTGTTTGTATTGTGGATTTTTGTCATCCTGACCGGGGTGGGATGATATCTCAGGGAAGTTTTGATGGCTAAAGAAGTGGAGCATTTTTTAAGATATTTGTTAGACATTTTAATTTCATCCCAGGTAAAGTTTCTTTTAAGCTCCAGGGCCCATTTTTTAATTGGGCCATTGGTTTCCTTGGTGTTTAATTTTCTACGTTCTTTGTGCACTCTGGACAGTAGAGCTCTATCAGATGAGTGGTTAGTGAAGATTTTCTCCCATTCTGTGGGTTGCCTTTGAGCTCGTGTTACAATCTCTTTGTCTGAACAGAAGCTCTTTAGTTTCACAAGATCCCAACTGTTGAGAGTTGGTAGCAGTGACTGTGCCATTGGATGTCTGTTTATGAAATGTTGGCCTAGCCCAATCAGCTCGAGGGAGTTCCCTATCCTTTCAACTATGGTTTTTATAGTCTCTGGCCTTATATCAAGATCCTTGATCCATTTGGTATTAAGTCTTGTACTTGGTGACAAGTACGGGTCGAGCTTTAATCTTCTGCATGTGGAGATCCAGTTTTGCCAGCACCATTTGTTGAAGATGCTGTTCTTTTTCCACTGGATTCTTTGGGCTCCTTTGTCAAAGACCAAATGGCTGTAATTTTGTGGGCTTATATCTGGGTCTTCAATCCTTATCCACTGATCTGTGTGTCTATTTTGGATCCAGTACCAGGCTATTTTTACAACTATGGATTTGTAGTATAGACTAAGGTTTAGTATGGTGATACCTCCAGCAGTGTTTTTGTTACTCAGGATTGTCTTTGCTATCCTGGGTCTTTTGTGCCTCCATATGAATTTTGAGATTATTTGGTCAACTTCTTTGAAGAACTGCTTTGGAATTTTAATTGGTATAGCATTGAATTTGTATATTGCCTTTCATGGGATGGTCATTTTTACGATGTTGATTCTGCCAATCCAGGAACATTGGTGGTCTTTCCACCTTCTGGTGTCTTCTGCAATTTCTTTCTTTGGGGTTTTATAGTTTTCATTGTAAAGGTCTTTTACCTCCTTGGTTAGGTTTATACCAAGGTATTTCATTTTTTTAGGGGCTATAGTAAATGGGATTGTTTCTCTCAGGGCTTTTTCACTTCTTTCATTCTGGGCATATAGGAAAGCCTCTGATTTTTGCACATTTATTTTGTATCCTGCCATCCTGCTGAACTTCTCAATTAGTTCCAGGAGCTTCCTGGTGGAGTTTTTGGGATCCCTCAGGTATAAGATCATGTCATCTGCAAATAGGGATAGCTTCTTCCTTGCCGATTTGAATCCCTCTTATGTCCCTTTCTTGTCTTACGGCTTCAGCTAAGACTTTAAGTACAATATTGAATAGAAGTGGTGAGAGTGGAGAGTCTTGTCTATTTCCTGATCGAAGTGGGAATGCTTCCAATTGTTCCCCATTGAGCATAATCCTTGCTGTGGGCTTGTTGTATACTACTTTTATTATATTGATAAAGGCTCCTTCCATTCCTACTGTCTCTAGCGTTTTGATCATAAAAGGCTGTTCGATCTTGTTAAAGCCTTTTTCTACATCTATCGAGAGTATCATGTGGTCTTGGACTTTGGACTGGTTTACATGATGAATTACATTTATTGATTTTCGTATGTTGAACCAACCTTGTGTGCCGGGGATGAAGCCTACTTTGTCCCTGTGAATGATCTTTTTGATATGGTTTTGAATCTGATTAGCAAAGACTTTGTTGAGAATCTTTGCGTCTGTGTTCATCAGAGAGATGGGCCTATAGTTTTCTTTTTAAAGTGAATCTTTATTAGGTTTTGGGATTAAGACGATATTAGCTTCACAGAAGGAATTTGGTAGTGCTCCTTCCTTTGCTATTTGATGGAACAGTTTAAGGAGTATTGGTGTTATTAACTCCTTAAATGTCTGGTAGAATTCTGTGCTGAGTCCATCTGGTCCAGGACATTTTTTGGTGGAAAGATTCAAGATTACTTCTTCAATTTCACTATATGTTATAGGACTATTTAAATAATTCGCAACTTCTTGATTCAATTTAGGTAGGTTGTGTTTACTTAGAAATTCATCCATCTCTTTTGTGTTGTCAAACTTCACAGAGTATAAGTTTTTGAAATATGATGTTATAATTCTCTGGATTTCTTGGGTATCAGTAGCGATAACTCCATGTTCATTTCTAATTTTGTTAATTTGGGTTTTCTCTCTCTTGCTTTTGGTTAATTTAGCTAGGGGTGTATCAATCTTATTGATTTTTTCAAAGAACCAGCTTTTTGACTGGTTGATTTTTTCTATTGTTTTCTTAGTCTCGATTTCAGATATTTCTCCCCTTATTTTGCTAATCTCCTCTCTTCTACTACTTTTGGGATCAGATTGCTCAAGTTTCTCTAAAGCCTTAAGCTGCATCGTTAAGTTATTTATTTCTAATGTTTCCATTTTTTTGATGTAGGCATTAAGAGCTATGAACTTACCTCTTAGGACAGCTTTCATTGTGTCCCAGAGATTTTGGTAAGTTGTATTTTCATTATCGTTCACTTTCAGGGAAACTTGAATTTCTTTTTTAATTTCTTCCTGAATCCAGTTCTCATTCAGCATCATATTGTTAAGTTTCCAGGAGTTAGTGTATTTTCTTTTGTTTGTTGTGTTGTGGATGTCCAGCTTTAGGCCGTGATGGTCTGATAGGGCACAGGTTAGAATTTCAACTTTTTTGTATATGTGTAGATTCATTTTGTGGCCCAATATGTGATCTATTTTGGAGAAAGTTCCGTGTGCTGCTGAGAAAAATGTGTATTTTTTGGTGCGTGGGTGAAAAGTTCGATAGAGATCTGTAAGGTCCATTTCTTTCAGGGTTTGATTAAGCTCCAAAGTGTCTCTGTTAAGCTTTTGACCTGTTGATCTATCCCATGTTGAGAAGGCGGCGTTGAACTCCCCAAAAATTATCGTTTGGGGGTTCATTTCTTGCTTTAGACGCTGTAGGATTTTCTTAATGAATGTGGAGGGGCCCGTATTGGGTGCATAAATGTTCAGTATTGTGAAGTCTTCCTGGTGAATTATACCTGTGACTAAAATGTAGTATCCATCTGTGTCTCTTATGACTTTCTTTGGTTTGAAGTCCACTTTGTCTGAAAGCATAATTGCTACCTCTGCCTGTTTCCTGGTTCCATTAGCTTGAAAGATTTTGGACCAGCCTTTCATTCTTAGGATCTACATATCTTTTGTGGTGAGATGAGTTTCCTGAAGGCAGCAGATTGTTGGATTTTGGTTTTTAATCCAAGTTTGTAATCTGTGTCTCTTAATTGGTGAGTTAATACCATTGACATTTAATGTTATAATGGAGATATTATTTTTAAATCTGGACATTTTTTATGTTTAGTAGATTTTGTAAGCATGTTGTTTGATATTTATGTTTTGGTGGTATACTTCCCTTCTGTCCTCCTGGATAAGCTTGTTCTTTTCTTCAAGCTTGAGTATCATTTCTAGCATTTTTTGAAGGCCTGGTTTGATAGACATGTATCCCTTCAAGTTGTCTTTGTGCTGGAAAACTTTTCTTTCTCCTCAATCATGAGAGATAGTTTTGCCGGGTATATCAGTCTGGGTTGGCATTTTTGCTCATTCAATACTTGAAGTATGTCCCTCCACGCTCTTCCTGCTTTTACTGTTTCCATTGAGTAGTCATTTGTTATTCTAATAGGTTTACCTATAAAAGTGAGTTGTTTTTTTTTCTCTTGAAGCTCTCAGCACCTTTTCTTTGTCTTGAATGTGGAGCGTTTTGACTATTATTTGCCGTGGTGATTTTCTATTTTGGTCATATCTGTTTGGAGTGCGAAATGCCTCTTGTATTTGGATTGGCCTCTCATTCTTTAGTTGTGGGAAGTTTTCATTTATGATGAATTGAAATATTTCCTCCGGTGTGGTATTTTGGGATTCTTGTTCTGGTATTCCATGAATGCGTGTGTTAGGCTTCTTCAGGGTGTCCCATATCTCTTGAATGTTCCTCTGCAGTATCTTTTTGGCTTTAACAATCTCTTCCATTGAGCTGGTCAATTCTCCCACTTTGTCTTCAAGATCTGAAATTCTATTTTCTGCCTTATTTGTTCTGCTGATAAGACTCTCTGTCGTGTTTTGGGTTGAAGATAACTTGTCTTTTAGTTCAATTTTAAACTCTGCCTGAGACTGTTTTAACTGCTCTATACCTATTTTTGTTTCTTGTACTGTTTTTCTCAATTCCTCCAAGTGCCTGTTGTGTTCCTGTTCAAAGTGGTTGATACGGTTGTTTAACTCTTCTTGGATTTCCTCTTTCATAGTATTAATCATGGTAATGATCATACTCTGAAAGTCGTTATATTGGGTCTGGCTTTCATGGCTATTTTCTGTGGATTTGTTCTGGTCAGAATCCTTCATTATGGGATTGATTCTTTCGGTGGGAGATTGGTCTTCTTGGGTTTTTTTTCTCGTGGATCTGCACTTTGACTTGTACATTGTTGTTTTGTTTTTTTAGGACCTTTCAGTTTCTGTGTGTTTTTCACTGAATTGACGTAGTTGGTATTGTTACATTTGCCAGTTATTACTAGTGCTTGCCTTGGATTGGGTATGTTTGTGTATTGTTATTGCTATATCCTATATGAGGCTACTAAGCTGTTAGTACGTCAGTTAAGTCAGGTTATGTTACCAGGGGGTGAATATTAGTTTGGTAGTGCACTTTTACGATTTAGTATCTTGGTGAAATGTTGGGGTGAGTGGTGTATTCCCTGGAGTTGTATGTTTTGGGGTGGCTGTATGAGAATATTGATCTACAGCATTGATACTTAAAGGATCAGTAAGGTGAAAAGAAAAAGTTTACTTATCTTTGGGCTGGATGAGAAGAATCTCGCCCACGTGATTTAATGATTATAGTGGAGTCCAGATGTATGGCCTGTGTTCCCTTTGTTCCTTAGAATTTTGCTTGAGTTTCCTTTGGACTCTATTGAATTCTGAGTAGCAGTGTGTCTTCCATGACCCAGTGGGCCAGAGAGGCAGAGGGTCTGGGGGGCGGGGCCCCAGGGGCAAAGCTGGCGGCCGCGCAGCATGGTGCTCCTGGCCGGGCAGCTCCAGGGTGGGGGTACTTACTTGCAATCTTTGATGGTGGCCTATTTCCTCTGCTGTAGGAGCCATGGGCGATGCAGGAGCAGCAAAATTGAAAAAAAAAATCAACAGACCATAATTCAAAAGATCAGAAACTCTACATCAACCACCTAGAACCAGGCCAGGCTACTCTCTTCCCATCCTAAAGCTCAGGGAAATTTGTGGAAGAGTGGGCAGTAAGAATGTCAGAGCCTAAAGAGTGGGAGGAGCAACGATATGCACCCTCACATGCACTCCCTCACCCTCACCCTTACCCTCACAGTCTTCCCGTTCATGCTGACCCTCACCCTCTCACCCATTCACTGACACCCTCACCCTCTCACCCTCACCCTCTTACCTTCACACTAATCTTCACCCTCACCCTCTCACCCTCCCCTGATTCTTACCCTCTCGCCTTCACCCTTGTTCTCAACCTCATACTCACTCTCAGCACCTCACCCTGACGCCCACCCTCCTACCCTCACAGTCTCAGCATAACCCTCACCCTCTCAACCTCACACTCACCCTCACATAATCCCCCTCTCACTCTCCACCTGACCTTCATGCTCACACTCTCACCCTCACCCTCACCCTAACCCTCACCCTAACCCTCACCCTCAACCTCTCTACCTCACCATAACCCTCACACTCTCCCCATCACCCTCACTCTCACCCTCACAACCTCTCCCTCACAATATCTCCATCACCATATCCCCCTTTCCCTCCCTCCTTTTCCCCTCCCCTTCCCACTTCTCCTCTCCCCCTCCCACTCCACCTCTCCCTCACACTCACATTCACCTTCTCACCCTCACCAACACACTGTAAGATGTAGCCTCAGCTTCTCAACTTCATCCTGAAACTCACTCTCTCAACATAACTGTCACCCTCTCCCACTTAGCCTCAACCACACCCCCACCCCCTCACTTGTACCCTCACACCCGAAACCTTACCTGAACCTTCTCCACCTAACCCTCACCTGATCACCCTCATCCTCTCACTCTCACCCTCACTCACACCGTCTCCCTCACTCTCTCACCCTCACCCTCATCCTCTCACTCTCACGCTTACCCTCACCCTTACCCTCACACCATCAACCTCACCCTCTCAACATAACCTTCACCCTCTCCCCCTTCTCCTCACCTCCACCTCCACACTCTCACCCTCACCCTCTCCTTTTCAAACTCAGTCTCACACATTCCCCCTCTACTTCACACTCACACTCACATTCACCCTCACCCTCACACACATACTATCACCCTTGCTCTCTCAATCTCACCCTTACCCTCTTACCCTTAGGCTAAACTCATCAGATCTCTCACCCTCTCAACTTCACCCTCTCACTTTCCCCATCACACTTACCCTCATCCTCTCACCCTCAAACTGACCTCACCCTCATCATCTCACTCTCTCACCCTCACCCTCACTCTCATGCTCTCAACGTCACCCTGACCCTCACCATCTCACCCTCACACTCATCCAACCCATCTCGAGATCAACCTCACATGCTCACATTCCCCTCTCACTGTCTCACCCTCACCTTCCCCCTACCCCCATGCTCTTCCCCATGCCATCTTTACCCACACTTTCACCTCAACCTCATCTTCGCTTCCTTACCATCACACTTACAATCTCTCCCTGATCTACACCCTCAAACTTAGACCCTCACTCCCTCACCCTCAACCTCTCATAATCATCCTAGCCATCACCCTCAACTACTCACCCTCACACTCACACTCATACTCCCTCACTCAATCTCATGCTCACTCACAGTGACCATCTCACACTCACCCTAATCCTCACCCTCTCTCCTTCACCCTCACAATCTCCCCCTCACTCTCCCTGTCCCTGGACCCCTCTCCCCCTCCCCCTCAACCTTTAGCCTCCCTGTCCTCCTCTCCCTCAACCTCATCCTTACTCTCTGTCCCTCACCATATCCCTCACCATCACCCACTCACTCTCGCCCTCATGCTCACATAATCACCCTAACCCTCACCCTCACCCTCTCACCATAATCCTTACCCTCACCTTCATCCTCTCATCCTCACATTTAACCTCACCCTCTCACCCTCAGCCTCACACTTACCGTCACCCTCTCATATTCACCCTCACTCTCATAGTCATCTTCTCGATCTCAACTTCACCTTCTCCTTGCACCGCTCACCATCATCCTGACCCTCACACTCACCTTCTCTCCCTCATGCTCACTCTCACCTTTACACCCTAAGCATCTCTCACTCACCCTCACTCTCTCACCCTCTCCCTCACTCTCTCAACCTCACACTTATCATCACCCTCTCTCTCACTCTCTCAACCTCACACTTATCATTACCCTCTAACACTCACACTCACCCTGTCACACTCACCCTCACTCTCACTGTCATATTCACATTCTCCCGCACCCTCTCCCTCACCCTCTCACTGTCAACTTCACCCTTTTGCTCTCACCTTCTCACCTTCCCACATAAACTTTCAGACTCAGCCTCACTATCTCACTCTCACCCTCTCGGCTTCACCATCTCCCTAACTATCTCACCCTCACCTTGTCACCCTCACACTCACACTCACCGTCACCCTGTAACCCTCAC
The DNA here is from genome assembly GCA_023101885.1 of Typhlomys cinereus. Lineage (NCBI taxonomy): Eukaryota > Metazoa > Chordata > Mammalia > Rodentia > Platacanthomyidae > Typhlomys > Typhlomys cinereus. The sequence goes on along the minus strand of JALPQD010000821.1, from coordinate 426,548 downwards.
ACTCACCCTCTCACACTCATCCTTCACCCTCATCCTCAATTTCACTCTCTCACTCACCCTCTCCGTCACCCTCTCACCGTCACCTTCACCCTTTAACTCTCACCTTATCTCCCTCCCCCACACCCTTTCAAGATCAGCCTCACCACCTCACCCTCACCCTCTCAGCTTTACCATCACTCTCACTATCACACCCTCAAACCCTCATGCTCAACATCTCACCTTCTTCCTCTCCCACTTGCACTTACCCTCTCCCACTCTCACAGCCCCTCACCCTCTCCCCCTCTGCCTCACAATATCTCCATCACCATCTCTCCTTCACTCTCCCCCATCCCCTCTCTTTCCCCTTTCTCCTCTCCCCCTCCCGCTCCACTTCTCCCTCACCCTCACCTTCACTCTCTCACCCTCACCTCTTTCACACCCTCTCAAGTTCACCCTCCCCATCTCACAAGAACACTCTCACACTCCCCCACACCCTGTCAGATGCAGCCTCACTTTCTCACCCTCACCCTCTCATTCACACTCACCCTCACACTAACCCTCTCAACCTCACCCTCAACTTCACGTTCTCACCCTCAGCATCACTCTCACCCTCACCTTCTCACGTTCACCCTCATTCTCCCACCCTCACCCTCTCACACTCACCCTCACACTTACCATCACAACCTAACTCTCACAATCATACTCTTGCACTCACGTTCACCATCACCATCATGCTCACTATATCCCTCGCCCTCTCCCTCACCCTCTCACTTATCACCTTCACCCTCTCACTCTCAAGTTCTCCTTCTCCCCCACACCCATTCAGACTCAGCCTCACCATCTCACCCTAACCCTCTCAGCTTCACCATCACCCTCACTATCTCAACCTCACCCTCTCACTCTCACACTCTCACCCTCATGTTCTCATTCTCATTATCACCCTTACCCTCGCAGCCTCACCCTCACTCTCACATGCAACTTCACTCTCTTACCCTTACCTTAGCCTCACCCTCACCCTCTCACACACACATTCATCCACACCCTCTCCCCTAGCCTCACCCTCACACTCACATTCATCCTCACATTCTCAACCTCACGTTCATCCTCACCCTGAACTCATCACACTCACTCTGATACCCATTCTCCCCTTCTCCCTCTACATTACACACACCCACTCACCCTCACCTGCTTCCCATCTCCATTACCTTCACCCTCACACTCACACTCTCACCCTCACACTCACTCTAACTCTCTCACCCTCCCTCATCCTCTCATTCTCAACCTAACCCTCACCTTCTCACACTTGCCCTCACCCTCATTCTCACTCTCTCATGCTCACCCTCTCCCTCATGCACTCTCTCTCGCCTTCACCCTCTTACCCACTCACCCTCCTCCACACCCTTTGAGACTCAGCCTCACCTTTTCACCCTCACACTCTCTGCTTCATCCTCACCCTCACAATCTTACCCTCACCCTGCATCCTCCACCCCCCACCCTCACACTCACAATATCTCCCTCCCCTTCTTCCTCTCCCCTTTCCCTCTTCCACTTTCTTTTCCCTTTCCCCTCTCCTCTTCCCAATCAACCTCACAATCGCTCTCAACCTCACTCTCTCACCCTCACTCTCTCAACCTCTCACCCTCAGTCTCTCTCCCTCTCCCACACCCTCTCAGACTGAGCCTCACCCTCTCAGCATCACCCTCACCCTGGGCTCACACTTGCACTCTCATCATCACCCTCACCATCCCTCTACCTTCACCCACTCAGCCTCTCAAATTCATCCTGACCATCACCCTCACCCTCTCACCATTACCCTCACCCACTCACACTCACTTGCTTACTCTCCCTTTCAGCCTCACCAGCACCCTCTCACCCTGATGCTAACCCTCACCTTCTCACTCTCACCCTCACCTTCACACTCTCAACTTCAAGCTCACCCTCTCACACTCACGTTCACATATACCCTCTCAGCCTCAGCCTCACCCTCACTCTCTCACCCTCACTCTCAAACTCACTGTCATCCTCACGCACTCAACTTCATCCTCTCCCTGATATGCTCACTATCACCCTGACCCTAACACTTACCTTCTCACACTCACCCTCACCCTCTCACCCTCACCCTTTCACACTCACCCTCAACTTCTCACCCTCTCCCTCACACTCTCACCCTCACCCTCTCACCCTCACTCTCTCACCTTTACCCTCACCCTCTCACTCTCACTCTTTCACCCTCACCCTGCCCTTCACACCTCTCCCCATCACCCTCACCATATCTCTGTCACCCTCTCCCCTTCACCCTCCCCCATTTCCCCTCCCCTTCCCACTTCCAATCTTCCCTTCCCACTCCACCTTACCTCCTCCCCCCACCCTAACCCTCTCACTCTCACTTTCACCCTCAGCCTTTCCTCTTCACCTTCACTCTCAGTCACTCACCCTCACCCTCATCCTCACACATCACCCTCACCATCTCATTCTCAATGTCACCTTTAGTCACCCCTTGCCCCTTCACCCTCACCTTCTAACTCTCACCTTCACTCTCTCATCGTCACTCTCACCTTCACCCTGTGACCCTCACACTCATCTTCTCACCCTCATCATCATTGTAAACCTCACCTTCACTCACATCCTCACCCTCACCCTCCTACCCTCATCCTCACTTGAACCATTTAATATTCACCATCACCGTCATCCTCACTGTCTCACTGTCACGCTAACACTCATCCTCTCCCCCTCCACCTCACCTTCTCTATCACCTTCTCAACCTCACCCTCACATCAATCCACTCACCCTGATCCTCATCTTTACGCCATCACCCTCACTCTCTAACCCATACCATCAAAATGCCACCCTCAAACTCTCCCTCACCCACGTCCCCTAACCATCACCCTCACACCCTCTCCCTGCACCTCAAACTCACCCTAGCCCTCTAACTCTCACCCTCAACCTCTCACTCACCCTCAACCTCATTCTCACCCTCTCAACCTCACACTCACCCTCTCACTATCACCCTCATAATAACCCAACCTTCACTCTCACAGCCTCATCCTCACCCTCTCACCCCCAGCCTCATCCTCACCCTCTCACCCCCAAAATCACCCTCTCACCCTCACTCCCTCACCTTCACCCTCACCCTGACCATCAAGGCCTCATCCTCACCCTGACAGTCACCTCTTCACCCTCACCCTCATCCTCACACTCACCCTCACCCACATCCTCCTCTCACCCTCTGCCTCTCACTCTCACATTCACACTCACACTGCTCTAAACACTGAACCCTAACCCTCAAGCTTTCTCACTCAGACTCACCCTAAATCTCACCTTACCCTCAGCCTGTCATGCTCTTACTTCAATCTCAACCCCTGACCCTCACCCTCACAATCATGCCCTCACCCACACCATCAATCCCTCATCCGCACACTCTGACCCTCACCCTCAACCATAACTCTCACCCTCTACCCCTTAGATGCAAACATATCTCACCACTTCACCCTCATATTCACTACCTCATGTACCCCCTGACACTCACATTCACTCTTTCACAATCACACTCATCCTCACTCTACCACATTCAGAATTTCACTGATCCTGAACCTCTCACCTTCACCCTCACCCTCTCACTCTCACCTTCACCTTCTCACCCTCGCCTTCTCACCCACCCTATCACCCTCACTTACACCTCACTCTCGATCTCAAACTTTCCCACTCACATTCACCCTCACAAGATCCCCTCACCCTCACCCAATCCCCTCACCCTAACCCTCATCCTCACCCCCTCCACCTCACCCTAACCCTCACACTCTCTATGTCATCCTCACCCTCACCACCTCACACTCACACTCGCCCTCAACCCCTGACACTCACCCTCACCCTCTCACACTCTTACTCACTCTCACATTCAAAATCACCTCTCATCCTTACCCTGACCCTTAGCCTCTTACCCTCACTCACCATCATGCGCTAACCCTCACCCTCATCATCTGCTCCTCACCATCACCCACTCCCACTCTTCCCTCACCCTCACACACACACTCACGTTCACCCTCACCCTCTCACCCTTTTAGTGCCTCACTTCACCCTCACCCTCGGAACCTCACCCTCACACACGACTCAAGTTCACCCTATCCCTCTCATGCTCTGCCTCACCTCATCCTCACGCCTTCACCCCCACCCTCAGTGACTCACCCTGATCCTCTCACCCTCAACCTAACCCTAACCCACACCATCATCCTCTCCCCCTCACCCTCAAACTCCTCTTCTCCCCCTCATCCTCTCCTCCACACCCTCACCCTCTTCACATCACCCTCGACCTCTTCACCTCACCCTCACCATTACCCTCTCACCCACATTCTCACCCTCACCCACTCACACTCACCCTCACCCTAACCCTCTCACCCTCACTTTCACACCCTCCTCTTCACCTTAACCCTCACCCTCATACTCACCCTCACATTCTCCCCCTCACCCAGACCCTTACCTGCTCACCATTACCTTCATGTTCACACCCTGACCCCCATGTTCTAACCCACACCCTCACCCTAGCTCCCTCACCCTCACTGCACCATCTCACTCTCTCACCCTCACCCTCACGCTCACCCTCACCCTCTTAGACTCTCACCTTCACCCTCACATTCTCATTTTCACACTCAGCCTCACACATTACCCCTCCACCTCACCCTCACCCTCAAACTCTCACCCTCTCACTCTCACATTCACCCTCATCCACACCCTCTGTCCCTCACTCTCTCACTCTCAATCTCACACTCACCCTCTCACCTTTACTCTCACCCTCACTCTCACACTCTCAACATCACCCTTACCTTCTCACCCTCTCAATATCACCCTAACAATCACCCTCCCCACACCCTCACACCCTCAACCTCACCCTCTCACCATCACCCTCTCACTTTCAACATCACCCTTTCACCCTCACACCCTCACGCTCACCCTCACAATTTCACACTCACCCTCACCCTCACATTCTCCCTACACCTCATGCTCTTCCCTATGCTCTTCTCCTCACCCCAACCCTCACTTTCTCAGCCTCACCCTCACCCTCTCATCCTCATGCTCTCACCCTCACCCTCATGCTGTCACTCTCATCCTAACCCTCACCCTCTAAGCCTCACTCCCTCACCCCAACCTCATCCTCTTACTCTCACCCTTAAGCTTACCCTCTCAACTTACCCTTTCCCTCACCCTCTCACACTCACGTTCACCCACATCATCTCACCCTCAGCCTCACCCTCACACTCTCACTCTCAACCTCCACTTCACCCTCTCACTTTCATCATCAGTCTAACCCAAGCCCTCTCACACTCACCTTCATCCTCTCAACTTCACCCTCAACCTCACTCTTTTCATTCACCATCACCCTTATACTCCCCACCTCACCCTCACCCTCACACTTTCCTCCAGACCCTCATCCTCACACATTCACCCTCACCCTCACTCTCACGCTCTCTCTCACTATTACCTTCACCCCATCCAGCTCACTCTCACCCTCACACTCTCCCCTAGACCCTCACCTTCACCCACTCACCCTCACCCTCACTCTCATGCTCTCTCACAATTACCACTACCCTCACCCTCTCACTCCAACATCATTCTCACCCTCATCCTCACTCTCAGCACCTCACTCTCACGTGCACCTCCTACCCTCACCCTCTCACCATCACCCTCACACTCTCAACCTCAACCTCACCATCACTCAGTTCCCCTCACACTGTCCCCCTGACCCTCATGCTCACACTCGCATGCTCATCCTAACCCTCACCTTTAACCCTCACACTCACTTTCTCCACCTCACCAGAACACTCACACTCTCCCCCTCCCCCTTACACACTCACCCTCTCACCCTCTCTCACTGACTCTCACCCTCAAAATCTCACGCTTTCACCCGCTCACCCTCATCATCTTTTTCAACCTCATTCTCAGTCTCAGCACCTCACCCCCACAGCCACCCAATCAACCTCACTCTCACCCTTTCATGCTCACAATTACCCTCACCACCTCCACCTCACCCTCACCCTCTCACCCTCATCAACATTCTTAACCTCATGCTTACTCTCAGCACCTCACCCTCACAAGCAACCTCCTATGCTCACCATCTCACCATCACCTTAACCCTTTCAACCTCAACCTCACCATCACCCAATCCTCCTCACACTCTCCCCTTCACCCTCACACCCTCACATTCAACCTCACCCTCTCACCCTCACCTTCTCACCCTCTCACACTTACTCTCACTGTGACCCTCACGCTCACCTTTAACCTTTACCATCACCTTCACTCTCATGCTATCTCACTTCCACCCTCACCCTCTCACAGTCACCATCCCACCCTCACCCTCACTCAAGTCCCCTCACCCTCACCCTCTCATTTTCACACTCAGCCTCACACACTACCCCTCCATCTCACCCTCACCCTCAAACCCTCACCCTCTCACTCTCACCTACACCCTCAACCACACACTATTAACCTGACTCTCACTCTCACCCTCTTACTCTCTTACTCTTACTCTTACTCTCACTCTTACCCTCACTCTCACCCTCTCAACATAATCCTTACCCTCTCACCCTCTCACAAGCACCCTAATAATCACCTTCCCCTCACCATCACACCCTCAACTTCACCCTCTCATCTTCACCATCACCTTTCACCTTCACACCCTCACATTCACCCTCATATTCCCCATATGCCTTATGCTATTCTCCATGCTCTCCTTCTCACCCCAACCCTCACATTCTCAGTCTCATCCTCACGGTCTCACCCTCACGCTCTCACCCTCACACTCATACTCTCACTCTCATCCTCGCCCTCACCCTCTAAGCCTCACCCTCACTCTCACAAGCAACTTCACAATTTTAACCTCACACTCACCCTTAAGCTTACCCTCTCAACCTCACCCTTTCCCTCACCCTCTCACACTCACGTTCACCCTCTCACCCTCACACTCATACTTTCCTTCTCAAGCTCACTCGCACCCTCACCCTGAACCCCTCACACTCACCCTGACATTCATCCTCCTCTTCTCACTCTCACAGTAAACTTCACCTGCTCACCCTCACCCTTTCACCCTCACCTTCACAATAATCCTCTCAACCTCACCCTCTACTTCACACTCACCCTCACCATCACTATCACCCTCATCCTCTCACTCTCCCCCTCACCCTCACCCTCACCCACACACTCACCCTGTTACCTTCACCCTCTTCCTCACTTTCTCATCCTTACCCTCATCCTCATCCTCACCCCCTTACACTCACCCTCATTCACTCACCCTCACCCTAACCCTCTCACTCTCACGCTCTCACCATCACCCTCACTGCTCACCCTCACCCTCACAATTTCACCCTCACTGTCACTCTCATACTCATGCTTTAAAACTTCACCCTCACCCTCAAGTTCAACCTCTAGCACGACCCTCACTTTCACCTTCTCAACCTTACCTTACCATTACCCTCACCCTCTCACCCTCACCCTCTCACATTCACTCACTCACCCTTAGTCTCTCACACTCACATTCACACTTTCACCCTCACCCTCTCACCTGCACACTTTCCCTCTCAACCTAACTCTTTTCCCCTCACCCTAGCCCTCTCACATTCACCCTCTCACCCTCTCCCTTACTCTTTAACCTTCACCCATACTCTCTCACCCTCACCCTCACCCTCACCCTCACCCTCACACTCTCACCCTCACATTCACCCTCATTCTCACCCTCACATTTTTACCCTGACTTTCAACCTCACCCTAACCCACTCACCATCACCCTCACACTCTCACCCTCATCCTCACCTTCTGACATGCACCTTCACCCTCACATTCATTCTCCCACCCTAACCTTCATGTTATCTCTCTCACCCTCACCTTTAAACTCCTCTTCACATTCTCACCCTCACACACCCTCTCAACCTTACCTCACCTTCTCACCCTCACCCTCACATTTCATCCTCTCACCCTCACCCTTACCCTCTCACACTCACATTTAAACTCACCTTCACACTCTCTCACCCTCACACACTCACCTTGTTACCCTCACCCTTTCCTTCACTCTCTCACCCCCACACTCACTCTCATTCTCACCCACTCACCCTCACCCTCACCCTCACACACTTACCCTCACCTTAACCATCTTACCCTCGCCATCACCCTAATCCTTCCAATATGATGCTCACCCAAGCCCTCACCCTCACCTTCAACTTCTCACCCACACTAATCCTCTCACCCTCTCAACATCTACCTCAACCTCAGCCTCACTGTATCCTCACTCTCAACCTCTGATGTTCACCGTGTATCCTCACTCTCAACCTCGAATAGGACTTTGCATGTCCTGTGCAATGATCAACATATCATTGAACCTCCAAAGTCTAGTATGGGTCACAGGCACTAGGATCCTTCGGGACAAGGAATAAACAGCCACAATAGTGTTCCTATACTAAAGGGGAACACAAAAAAGAGCTCTATTCAATGCTACTGAGTCCTTACACCTCATCAGAAAGGAGGACCCAGAGGGAAGTTTGAGAGACACATTGACGGATGGTACAGGAAGGGGGCTGGCTGGAAGAAAGGGAGAAAGAAGGTAATGAAAGGGAAGGGAGCAGGGGGGTTCAGGGAGTGGAGGAGGGAGGACGAGGAATGGGCTACTTATCAACTTTTTATGAGTGGAAAAAATAAAAAATAAAAAAGCATAAAAATATCAAAAAATAGACAAATCTAAAACATTCTCTCCTTAAAACTGGCACAGGTGTGGCCAATAAAGGCTACTTAGGACCGGGCATGCCTACTGAGCAATTTCAGTGGCACAGGTGTGGCCAATCAAGGCTAATTAGGTCCAGATGCACATAATTAGAAATTTCAGTGGCACAGGTTTGTCCAATCAAGGCTAATTAGGACCAGGTGTTTTAATTAGTGACTATCAAGGCTAATTAGCACTAGGCGCGCCTAATCAGCAATTTCAGTGGCACAGGTGCGGCCAATCAAGGCTAATTAGAACCAGGCAAGCCTAATCAGGAATTTCAGTGGCACAGGATTGGCCAATCAAGGCTAATTAGGACCAGGCTGGCTGATTCAGGAATTTCGGTGGTACAGGTGTGGCCAATCAAGGATTATTAGGACCAGGAGCGGCTAGTCAGCAATTTCAGTTGCAGAGGTGTGACCCATCAAGGCTCACTAGGACCAGGCGCGCCTAACCAGCAATTTCAGTGGCACAGGTATGGCCAATCAATGCTAATTAGGAACAGGCGCGCCTAATCAACAATTTCAGTGGCACAGTTTTGGCCAATCAAGTCTAATTAGGACCAGGTGTTTCTAATTAGAGACAATCAAGGCTAACTAGCACCAGGTGTTTCTAGTCAGCAATATCAGTGGCACAGGTGTGGCCAATCAAGGCTAATTAGGACCAGGGGCGCCTATTCAGCAATTTCAGTGGCACAGGTGTGACCAATCAAGGCTCATTAGGATGAGGCTCGCCTAACCAGCAATTTCAGTGGCACAGGTGTGGCCAGTCAAGGCTAAGTAAGACCAGGAGCGCCTAATCAGCAATTTCAGTGGCACAGGTGTGACCAATCAAGGCTCATTAAGACCAGGTGCACCTTATCAGCAATTTCAGTGGCACAGGTGTGGCCAATCAAGGCTAATTAGGACCAGGGTCACCTAATCAGGAAATTCAGTGGCACAGATGTGGCCAATCAAGGCTAACTAGGACCAGGTGCACCTTATCAGCAATTTCAGTGGCACAAGTATGGCCAATCAAGGCTACTTAGGACCAGGCGTGCCTACTGAGCAATTTCAGTGGCACAGGTGTGGCCAATCAAGGCTACTTAGGACCAGACGCACCTACTGAGCAATTTCAGTGGCACAGGTGTGTCCAATCAAGGCTAATTAGGACCAGTTGCACATAATCAACAATTTCAGTGGCACAGTTTTAGCCAATCAATGCTAATTAGGACCAGGTATTTTAATTAGTGACAATCAAGGCTTATAAGCACCAGGTGCGCCTAATCAGCAATTTCAGTGGCAAAGGTGTGGCCAATCAAGGCTAATTTAGAATAAGCGTGACTAATCAGCAATTTCAGTGGCACAGGTGTGGCCAAACAAGGCTAATTAGGTCCAGGCGCGCCTAACCAGCAATTTCAGTGGCACAGGTGTGGCCAATCAATGCTAATTAGGAACAGGCGCGCCTAATCAGGAATTTCAGAGGCACAGATTTGGCCAATCAAGGCTAACTAGGACCAGGCACGCCTTATCAGCAACTTAGTGGCACAAGTGTGGCCAATCAAGGCTAATTAGGCCCAGGCTCACCTAATCTGCAATTTCAGTGGCATAGGTGTGGCCAATCAAGGCTAGTTAGGACCAGGCGTGCCTTCTGAGCAATTTCAGTGGCACAGGTGTGGCCAATCAAGGCTAATTAGAACCGGATGCACGTAATCAGCAATTTCAGAGGCACAGTTTTGTCCAATCAAGTCTAATCAGGACCAGGTGTTTTAATTAGCGACAATCAAGGCTAATGAGCACCAGGCGCGCCTAATCAGCAATTTCAGTGGCACAGGTGTGGCCAATCAAGGCTAATTATGCCTAGGCACACCTGATCAGCAATTTCAGTGGCACAGGTGTGGCCATTCAAAACTATTTAGGACCAGGCGCCCTTAATCAGCTATTTCAGTGGCAAACGTGTGATCAATCAAGGCTAATTAGGGCCAGGCTCACCAAATCAGTAATTTCAGTGGCACAGGTCTGGCCAATCAGGGCTAATTGAGACCAGGCACGCCTAATCAGCAATTTCAGTGGCACAGGTGTGTCCAATCAAAGCTAATTAGGAAAAGGTGCGCCTAATCAACAATTTCAGCGGCACAGGTGTGGCCAATCAAGGCTAATTAGGACCAGGCGCACCTAATCAGTAATTTCAGTTGCACGGGTGTGTCCAATCAAGGCTAATTAGCACCAGGCATGTCTAATCAGCAATTTCAGAGGCACAGGTGTGGCCAAACAAGGCTAATTAGGTCCAGGCGCGTCTAATCAGCAATTTCAGTGGCAGAGGTGTGTCCAATCAAGGCTAATTAGGACCAGGCCCGCCTAATCACCAATTTCAGTGGCACAGGTGTGGCCAATCAAGGCTAATTAAGACCTGATGCATATTATCAGCAATTTCAGTGGCACAAGTTTAGCCAATCAAGGCTAATTAGCACCAGGCGCCCCTAATCAGCAATTTCAGTTGCACAGATGTGGCCAATTAAGGCCAATTAGGACCAGGCGTGCCTACTCAGCAATTTAAGTGGCACAGAGGTGACCAATCAGGGCTAATTACGAACAGGCGCGACTAATCAGCAATTTCAGTGCCACAGATGTGGCCAATCAAGGCTAAGTATGACCAGTGGTGCCTGATCAGCAATTTCGGTGGCACAGGTGTGGCCAATCAAGACTAATTAGGACCAGGTTTTTCTAATTATCGACAATCAAGGCTAACTAGCACCAGGTGTTTCTAGTCAGCAATTTCAGTGGCACAGGTTTGGCCAATCAAGGCTAATTAGGACCAGGCGTGCCTAATCAGCAATTTCAGTGGCACAGGTGTGGCCAATCAAGGCTAATTAGGACCCGGCATGCCTAATCAGCAATTTCAGTGGCACAGGTGTGAACAATCAAAGCTCATTAGGACCAGGCGCGCCTAACCAGCAATTTCAGTGGCACAGGTGTGGCCAATGAATGCTAATTAGGAACAGGCGCGCAAAATCAGGAATTTCAGCAGCACAGATGTGGCCAATCAAGGCTAACTAGGACCATGTGCACCTTATCAGCAATTTCAGAGGTACAAGTGTGACCAATCAAGGCTAATTAGGACCAGGCTCACTTAATCTGCAACTTCAGTGGCACAGGTGTGGCCAATCAAGGCTACTTTGGGCCAGGCGCGCCTACTGAGCAATTTCAGTGGCACAGGTGTGTCCAATCAAGGCTCATTAAGACCAGGTGCGCCTTATCAGCAATTTCAGTGGCACAGGTGTGGCCAATCAAGGCTTATTAGGACCAGGCTCACCTAATCTGCAGTTTCAGTGGCACAGGTATGGCCAATCAATGCTAATTAGGAACAGACACACCTAATCAGGAATTTCAGTGGCACAGATGTAGCCAATCAAGGCTAACTAGGACCAGGCGCACCTAATCAGCAGTTTCAGTGGCACAAGTACGGCCAATCAAGGCTACTTAGGACCAGGCACGCCTACTGAGCAATTTCAGTGGCACAGATGTGGCCAATCAAGGCTACTTAGGACCAGGTGCGCCTATTGAGCAATTTCAGTGGCACAGGTGTGTCCGATCAAGGTTAATTAGGACCAGGTGCACATAATCAACAATTTCAGTGGCACAGTTTTAGCCAATCAATGCTAATTAAGACCAGGTATTTTAATTAGTGACAATCAAGGCTAATAAGCACCAGGTGCGCCTAATCAGCAATTTCAATGGCAAAGGTGTGGCCAATCAAGGCTAATTAGGCTAATTAAGAATAAGCGTGCCTAATCAGCAATTTCAGTGGCACAGGTGTGACCAATCAAGGCTAATGAGCACCAGGCTGTCCTAATTAAGTTTCAGTGGCACAGGTGTGGCCAATCAAGACTTATTAGAATCAGGAGCAACTAATCAGCAATTTCAGTGGCACAGGTGTGGCCAATCAAGTCTAATTATGTCTAGGCGTGCCTGATCATCACTTTCAGTGGCACAGATGTGGCCATTCAAAGCGAATTAGGAGCATGTGCGCCTATTCAGCAATTCCAGGGGCACAGGTGTGGCCAATCAAGGCTAATTAGGACCAGGCGCCCCAATCAGCTATTTCAGTGGCAAAGGTTTGATCAATCAAGGCTAATTACGGCCAGGCTCACCTAATCAGTAATTTCAGTGGCACAAGTGTGGCCAATCAAGACTAATTAGGACCAGGTGTTTCTAATTAGCGAAAACCAAGGCTAATTAAGACCAGGCGCCCCTGATTAGAAATTTCAGCAGTACAGGTGTGGCGAATCAAGGCTAATTAGGAACAGGTGTTTCTAATGAACGAAAACCAAGGCTAATTAAGACCAGGCGCCCCTGATCAGCAATTTCAGCGGCACAGGTGTGGCCAATCAAGGCTAATTAGGACCAGGTGAACCTAATCAGTAATTTCAGTTGCACGGGTGAGACCAATCAAGGCTAATTAGGACCAGGTGTTTTTAATTAGTGAGAATCAAGGCTAATTTGGACCAGGCACGCCTAATCAGCAAGTTCAGAGGCACAGGTGTGGCCAAACAAGGCTAATTAGGACCAGGTGCACCTTATCAGCATTTTCAGTGGTACAAGTGTGGCCAATCAAGACTAATTAGGACCAGGCTCACCAAATCTGCAATTTCAGTGGCACAGGTGTGGCCGATCGAGGCTACTTAGACCCAGGTGCGACTACTGAGCAATTTCAGTGGCACAGGTGTGTCCAATCAAGGCTAATTAGGACCAGGTGCACATAATCAACAATTTCAGTGGCACAGTTTTGGCCAATCAAGGCTAATTAGCACCAGTTGTTTCTAATCAGCTATTTCGGTGGCACAGGTGTGGCCAATCAAGGCCAATTAGGACCAAGTGTGTATTATCAGCAATTTCAGTGGCACAAGTTTGGCCAATCAAGGCTAATTAGGATGAGGTGTTCTAATTAGCGACAATCAAGGCTAATTAGGACCAGGCATGACTTCTCAGCGATTTCAGTGGCACAGATGTGACCAATCAAGGCTAATGAGCACCAGGCCATCCTAATTAATAGTTTCAGTGGCACAGGTGTGGCCAATCAAGGCTAATTAGAATCAGGAGCAACTAATCAGCAATTTCAGTGGCACAGTTGTGGCCAATCAAGTCTAATTATGTCTAAGCGTGCCTGATCATCACTTTCAGTGGCACAGGTGTGGCCATTCAAAGCGAATTAGGAGCATGTGCGCCTATTCAGCAATTCCAGGGGCACAGGTGTGGCAAATCAAGGCTAATTAGGACCAGGCGCCCCTAATCAGCTATTTCAGTGGCAAAGGTTTGATCAATCAAGGCTAATTATGGCCAGGCTCACCTAATCAGTAATTTCAGTGGCACAGTGTGGCCAATCAAGGCTAATTAGGGCCAGGCCCACCTAACAACCAATTTCAGTGGCACAGGCTTGTCCAATCAAGGCTAATTAGGACCAGGTGTTTTAATTAGTGACAATCAAGGCTAATTAGCACCAGGCGCGCCTAATCAGCAATTTCAGTGGCACAGGTGTGGCCAATCAAGGCGAATAAGCACTAGGTGTTTCTAATTAGCAATTTCAGTGGCACATGTGTGGCCAATCAATGCTAATTAGGACCACGGAAGCCTAATCAGAAATTTTAGTGGCACAGGTGTGGCCAGTCAAGGCTAATGAGCATCAGACGTGCATACTCAGCAATTTCAGTTTCACAGGTGTTGCCAATCAAGGCTAATTAGGACTAGACGCACCTAATCAGCAATGTCAGTGGCACAAGTGTGGCCAATCAAGGCTAATTATATATAGGCGTGCCTGATCATCAATTTCAGTTGTACAGGTGTGGCCATTCAAAGCTAAATATGAGCAGGAGCGCCTATTCAGAAATTCCAGGGGCACCGGTGTGGCCAATCAAGGCTAATTAGGACCAGGCGCCCCTAATCAGCTATTTCAGTTTCAAAGGTGTGATCAATCAAGACTAATTATGGCCAGGCACACCTAATCAGTAATTTCAGTGGCACAGGTGTGGCCAATCAAGGCTAATTAGGGCCAGGCGCACCTAATCAGCAATTTCAGTGGCACAGGTTTGGCCAATCAAGGCTAATTAGGACCAGGTATTTCTAATTAGCGAAAACCAAGGCTAATTAAGACCAGGCGCCCCTGATCAGCAATTTCAGCGGTACAGGTGTGGCCAATCAAGGCTAATTAGGACCAGGTGTTTTTAATTAGTGACAATCAAGGCTAATTAGCAACAGGCACGCATTATCAACAATTTAAGAGGCACGGGTGTGGCCAAACAAGGCTAATTAGGTCCATGCTACTCTAATCAGCAATTTCAGTAGCACAGGTGTGGCCAACCAAGGCTAATTAGGACCACACGCGCCAATCAGCAATTTCAGTGGCACAGGTGTGTCCAATCAAGGCTAATTAGGACCAGGCACGCCTAATCAGCAATTTCAGTGGCACAGGTGTGGCAAATCATGGCGAATAAGCACCAGGTGTTTCTAATTAGCAATTTCAGTGGCACATGTTTGGCCAATCAAGGCTAAGTAGTACCAGACACACCTATTCAACAATTTCAGTTGCACCGGTGAGGCCAATTAAGGCTAATTATGTCTAGGCACGCCTGATCAGCAATTTCGGTGTCACAGGTGTGACCAATCATGGCTAATTATGTCTACGCACGCCAGATCAGCAATTTCAGTGGCACAGGTGTGGCCATTCAAAGCTAATTAGGACCAGAAGCGCTTAATCAGAAATTTCAGGGGCACAGGTGTGTCCAATCGAGACAAATTAGGACCAGGCTCCCCTAATCAGCTATTTCAGTGGCAAAGTTGTGATCAATACAGGCTAATTAGGGCCAGGCGCACCTAATCAGTAATTTCAGTGGCACAGGTGTGGCCAATCAAGGCTAATTAGGGCCAGGCGCCCCTAATCAGCAATTTCAGTTGCACAGCTCTGGCCAATGAAGGCTAATTAGGACCAGGCGTGCCTAATCAGCAATGTCAGTGGGACAGGTGTGGCCAATCAAAGCTAATTAGGAGGAGGCACGCCTAATCAGCAATTTCAGTGAACAAGTGTGGCCAGTCAAGTCTAATTTGGAGCAGGTGTTTCTAATTAGCGAAAATCAAGGCTAATTAAGACCACGCGCACCTGATCAGCAATTTCAGCGGCACAGGTATGGCCAATCAAGGCTAATTAGGACCAGGCGAACGTAATCAGTAATTTCAGTTGCACGGGTCAGACCAATCAAGGCTAATTAGGACCAGGTGTTTTTAATTAGTGAGAATCAAGGCTAATTAGCACCAGGTGTGCCTAATCAGCAATTTCATTGGCAAAGGTGTGGCCAATCAAGGCTCATTAGCACCAGGCAATCCTAATCAGCAATTTCAGTGGCACAGGTGTGGCCAATCAAGGCTAATGAGGACCAGGCGCGCCTAATCAGCAATTTCAGTGGCACAGCTGTGCCCATCAGGGATAAGTAGGAACAGGCACGCCTAATCATCAATTTCAGTGGCACAGGTGTGGTCAATCAAGGCTAATTAAGAACAGGCGCACTTAATCAGCAATTTCAGTGGCAGGGTTGTGGCCAATTAAGGCTATTTAGGACTAGGTGTTTCTAATTAGCGACAATCAAAGCTATTTAGGACCAGGCAGGCCAAATCAGCAATTTCAGTGGCACAGGTGTGACCAATCAAGGCTAATTAGTACCAGGCGCACCTAATCAGCAATTTCACAGGCACCAGTGTGGCCAATCAAGGCTAATTATTACCAGTTGTGCCTAATCAGCAATTTCAGTGGCACAGGTGTGGCTAATCAAGGCTATTTAGGACCAGGTGTTTCTAATTACCGATAATCAAGGCTAATTGGAACCAGGCATGCCTAATCAGCAATTTCTGTTGCACAGGTGTGGCTTATCAAGGCTAATTAGGACCAGGCACGTCTAATCAGCAATTTCAGTGGCACAGGTGTGGCCAATCAAGGCTAATTAGGACCAGGTGTTTCTAATTAGCGACAATCAAGGCTAATTAGGACCAGGCGCACCTCATCAGCATTTTCAGTGGCACAGGTGTGACCGATCAAGGCTATTTAGTACCAGGTGTTTCTAATTAGCGACAACCAAGGCTAATTACAACCAGGCGCTCCTCGTCAGCAATTTCAGTGGGACAGGTGTGGCCAATCAAGGCTATTTAGTACCAGGTGTTTCTGATTAGTGACAATCAAGGCCAATTAGGACCAGGCATGCCTAATCGGCAATTTCATTGGCACCGGTGTCCCCAATCAAGGCTAATTAGGACCAGGTGCGTGTAATTAGCCATTTCAGTGGCATAGATGTGGCCAATAAAGGCTAATTAGGACCAAGCGGGCCTAATCAGCAATTTCTGAGGCACAATTGTGACCAATGAAGGCTAATTAGAACAAGATGTTTCTAATCAGCAACAATCAAGGCTAATTAGAACCAGGCGACTCCTAATCAGCAATTTTAGTGGCACAGATGTGGCCAATCAAGGCTAAATATTACCAGGCGAGCCTTATCATCAATTTCAGTGGCACAGGTGTGGTCAATCAAGGCTAATTAGGAACAGGCGCGCCTACGCAGCAATTTCAGTGGCACAGGTGTGGCTAATCAACGCTAAATCAGACCAGGCGGGTCTAATCAGGAATTTCAGTGGCACAGGTGTGGCCAATCAAGGCTAATTAGTAGTAGGCGCTCCTACGGAACAATTTCAGTGGCACAGGTGTAGCCAATAGGGCTAATTAAGGTCTGGCCCTCCAGATCATTAATTTCAGTTTCACAGGTGTTGCCAATCACATCCAAGTAGGACCAGGCACACCTAATCAGCAATTTCAGTGGCATAGATGTGGCCAATCAAGGCTAATTAAGACCAGGTGTTTCTAATTAGGAACAATCAAGGCTAATTATCACCAGGCGTGCCTACTCAGCAATTTCAGTGGCAGAGGTGTGGCAAATCAATGCTAATAAGAACAAGGCATGCATAATCAGCAGTTTCAGTATCACAGGTGTGGCCAATCAAGACTAATTAGCTCCAGGTGTGCCTATGCAGCAATTTCAGTTTCACAGGTGTGGCCAATCAAGGCTATTTAGTACCAAGTGTTTCTGATTAGCGACAATAAAGGCCAATTAGGACCAGGCATGCCTATTCAGCAATTTCATTGGCACAGGTGTCCCCAATCAAGGCTAATTAGGACCAGGTGTTTTTAATTAGTGGCAACCAAGGCTAATTGGGACCAGGCGTGCCTAATCAGCAATATGAGAGGCACAGGTGTGGCCAATCAAGGCTAATTGGGACCAGGCGCACTTAATTAGCAATTTCAGTGGCACGGTTGTGACCAATTAAGGCTATTTAAGACTAGGTGTTTCTAATTAGCAACAATCAAAGCTATTTAGGACCAGGCACGCCAAATCAGCAATTTCAGTGGCACAGGTGTGGCCAATCAAGGCTAATTAGGACTAGATGCGCCTGATCAGCAATTTCAGTGGTACAGGTGTGGCCAATCAAGGTTTATTAGGACTAGGTGTTTTTAATTAGCGGCAATCAAGGCTAATTAGCACCAGGCGTGCCAAATCAGCAATTCCATTGGCAAAGGTTTGGCCAATAAAGGCTAATTAGCACCAGGCGCGCCTAATCAGCAAATTCAGTGGCACAGGTGTGGCCAATCAAGGCTAATTAGACCCAGACGGGCCTAATCAGCAATTTCAGTGGTACAGGTGTGGCCAATCAAAGCTAATTAGGACCAGGTGTTTCGAATTAGCAACAATCAGGGTTAATTAGAACCAGGCGCGCCTAATCAACAATTTCACAGGCACCAGTGTGGCCAATCAAGGGTAATTATTGCCAGGTTGGCCTAATCAGCAATTTCTGTGGCCCAGGTGTAGCCAATCAAGGCTAATTAGGACCAGGTCTTTCTAATTAGCGACAATCAAGGCAAATTGGGACCAGGCACGCCTAATCAGGAGTTTTAGCGGCACAGGTGTGGCCAATCAAGGCTAATTAGGACCAGGCACGCCTACTCAACAATTTCAGTGGCAAAGGTGAGGCCAATCAGGGCATATTAGGATCAGCCGTGCCTAGTCATCAATTTCAGTGGCACAGGTGTGGCCATTCAAGGCTAATTAGCACCAGGCACTCCTAATCAGTATTTTCAGTGGCACAGGTTTGGCCCATCTGGGCTAAGTAGGAACAGGCGCGCCTAATCATCAATTTCTGTGGCACAGGTGTGGTCAGTCATTTCTAATTAGGAACAGGCACGCCTAATCAGCAATTACAGTGGCACAGGTGTAGCCAATCAAGGCTAATTAAGACCAGGTGTTTCTACTAGCAACAATCAAGGCTAATTATCACCAGGCGCGCCTAATCAGCAATTTCAGTGGCATGGTGTGGCCAATCAAGACTAATTAGCACCAGGCGCGCCTAATCATCAATTTCAGTGGCACAGGTGTGGCCAATCAAGCCTAATTAGGACCAGGCACACTTAATCAGCAATTTCAGTGGCACGGTTGTGGCCAATTCAGGTTATTTAGGACTAGGTGTTTCTAATTAGCGACAATCAAAGCTATTTAGGACCAGGCAGGCCAAATCAGAAATTTCAGTGGCACAGGTGTCCCCAATCAAGGCTAATTAGGACAAGATGCGCCTGATCAGCAATTTCAATGGTACAGGAGTGGCCAATCAAGGCTAATTAGGACCAGGTATATCTAATTAGCGACAATCAAGGCAAATTGGGACCAGGCACACGTAATCAGGAGTTTTAGCGGCACAGGTGTGGCCAATCAAGGCTAATTAGGACGAGGCGTGCCTACTCAACAATTTCAGTGGCAAAGGTGTGGCCAATCAAGGCATATTAGGATCAGCCGTGGCTACTCATCAATTTCAGTGGTACAGGTGTGGCCAAGCAAGGCTAATTATGACCAGGAGCGCGTATGCAGCAATTTCAGTGGCACAGGTGTGGCTAATCAGGGCTAATTAAGACCAGGCGCGTCTATTCAGTAATTTCAGTGGTACAGGTGGAGCCAATCAAGGCTAATTAGGACCAGGTGTTTTAAAGGAGCTACAATCAAGGCAAAATTAGGACCAGATACACCTAATCAGCAATTTCAGAGGCACAGGTGTAGCCAAACAAACCTAATTAGGACCAGGCGCGCCTAATCAGCAATTTCAGTGGTACAGGTGTAGCCAACAAATGCTTATTAGGACCAGACGCGCCGACTCAAAAATTTCAGTGTCTCAGGTGTGGCCAATCAAGGCTAATTATAACCAGGCGCGCCTATGCAGCAATATCAGTGGCACAGGTGTGGCCAATCAAGGCTAATTAGGACCTGGCGAGCCTAATCAGCAATATCAGTTGCACAGGTGTGCCCAATCAAGGCTAATTAGGACCAGGCGTGCCTAATAAGCAATTTCAGTGTCTCAGGTGTGGCCAATCAATGCTAATTATAACCAGGCACGCCTATGCAGCAATATCAGTGGCACAGGTGTGGCCAAACAAGGCTAATTAGGACCAGGCGCACCCAATCAGCAATTCCAGTGATACCGGTGTGCCCGATCAAGGCTAATTAGGATCAGTCGCGCCTAATAAGCAATTTCATTGGCACAGGTGTGCCCAATCAAGGCTAATTCGGACCAGGGGCGTCTAATCAGAAGCCTCAGGGGCCCAGGTGTGGCCAATCAAGGCTAATTAGGACCAGGCACGTCTAATCAGCCATTTCAGTAGCACAGGTGTGGCCAATCAAGGCTAATTAGGAAGAGATGTTTCGAATTTGAGACAATCAGGGCTAATTAGCACAAACAGCGTCTAATCAGCAATTTTAGTGGCGAAGGTGTGGCCAATCAAGGCTAATTAGGACCAGGCACGTCTAATCAGCCATTTCAGTAGTACAGGTGTGGCCAATCAAGGCTAATTAGGACACGGCATGCCTGATGAGCAATTTCAGTGCCACAGGTGTGGCCAATTGCCGCAGACCAGAGTCGCGGCCTCGAGACCAGGGCTCCCCAGGACCGGGTGGAGAACAGAACACACGCGGCTCCCTCTCGTCCGAGTGTATCCTGAACCCGTTTATTGAAACTTTCATGACAACTTTTATACAGAAAATTTTGGGGTAAAGAATGTTGCACCTACAACAGACATATAATTTTTTAGTCAGCAAAAATCACCTTCAGGGTGGACATTTTTTCAAGAACCTAACCCATTGCTTCAGGGCAAAGGCACTTAACAGAAACATTCTTTCAGTATTTCCAAACTTATCTAATCTATAATGCTTCACCGGATAGCTATGGGGCTGAGCCCATATTTTAACTGCTTTTATAAAATACAGAGGCAGAATGATCTCCTATTCATTTTAGCAAGGAACATATTTTACAATTAACTATAGGAGTCCCCAACACCCCATAAGTTCCAGCATGAGTTTTTGCTGTTGTCCTCTCCAGGTTGATACTCTCAGTCAAGTAGGTCGACATAGGCACCAGGCATGGCAGCAGGTTCTAACTTGGGAAGATGTATGCAGCTCATGTAGTCCCTACTATCCAAGCTTAAACTACATCTCTAAGGGGGCCTTGACTTGGGTACTCAAGGCCCATAAGCTATAGCTGGTTCTGTCGATGGAGCACTGAGGTATGCACTGAAGAAAAACACTTAAGCAATATAATTATTAAAAGAATAACTTCTATAATAGCATCCTTCTATTCCTTTAATAGTAAGGTTGCTTATGTCTTCCTTTGAGGAATTCCAGAAGTGTATTGCCATCAGTTAGATGACCCATCTGTGAACCATGCATACTCCAAACCTGGGGTCCAGTCAGGCCCCATATGCCGAGGGTGTCTCTTTCGAGGGTGTCTCTTTCGGGGCGGAGGCGATCATTGGTGGGAGTGCACTCAGATGGTCCATCTCTGTGATTTCTCATAAGAGTGCTGTTTGGGGTAGGAAAGACACGGCCTCCTTTGCTTCTGACATGGATTCTCCCAGTTTGGATTGCAAATACCATCTCCAGGGGCAGTCTTGGCATCTAGACTTTCTGGCATGATGGTCTCTTCCTTGGCCTTCAGCCAGGGTAAGAGGGTATCACAGTTTCTTTTAAGGTTCTGGTGGACTGAGAGCATAGTCTTATACTTCTGGAATTTCTGAGTTAGTACGTAGGTGGGAATTTTACCCACCTATTTTTAAGACTCTAGAAGTTATTCTCTAATTTCCTTAAAATCAGTGCACACATTCTGATTAACAAGTCTACTTATTGTAAATGACTAGGCATGAAATTTCTATTTAGTATTTGACTGAAACTTAAAAAGCAGGCTTCTTCTCTAGAACAGAGAGCAGGAAGCTAGTTCCAAAAAACCCTAAGAAAGGGCACTCCTAAATTCCAGAAGGATTCTTCCTGCCAGAGGCAAAACTTGAATTATCCCAAACAAAACCTAGGTAAAAATGCTTAGCACCTGTCCATGGGCTTTATTGCGGCATACCGAGAAATTCCTAGCACTTGCCCATGGGGTTACTGTGACCTTCCCAGGGAACAGGCTTTAGGCCTGAACTGGGAAGAAACACCAAGACCTGACAATTCCCATATTTTTCCTTATTTCTCTAAAATAAAGCCATGTCCTTATCCCAAAACATGTTACTTTGAATCCACCTTTTCCAAACTGAGACATATTCTACCAGATTAGTTGGATAGGAGCGCGGCAGCCAATCAAGGCTAATTGGGACCAGGCACGCCTGATCAGCTATTTCAGTGGCGGAGGTGTGGCCAATCAAGGCTGATTGTGACCAGGCGCGCCTAATCAGCAATTTCAATGGCACAGGTGTGGCCAATCAAGGCTAAGTAGGACCAGGCCTGCTGAATCAGCAATTTCAGTTGCAAGGGGTGGCCAATCAAGGCTAATTAGGATCACGTGTTTATAATTATTGAAAATCAAGGATAATTAGGACCAGGCACGCCTAATCAGCAACTTCAGTGGCACAGGTGTGGATAAACAAAACCAATTAGGACAAGGTGCTTCTAATCAGCAATTTCAGTGGTACAGGTGTGGCCAATCAAGGCTATTTAGGACCAGGTGTTTCTAATTAGTGACAATAAAGGCTAATTGGGACCAGGCACGCCAAATCAGCAATTTCACTGGCACAGGTGTGGCCAATCAAGGCTAATTAGTACCAGGTGTTTCTTATTAGAGACAATCAGGGCTTATTAGCACGAATAGCGCCTAATCAGCAATTTCAGAGGAGAAGGTGTGGCCAATCAAGGCTAATTAGGATCAGGCGCATATAATCAGCTATTTCAGTAGCACAGGTGTGGCCAACCAAGGCTAATTAGGACCAAGCAAGCCTACGCAGCAATTTCAGAGGCACAGGTGTGGTCAAACAAGCCCAAATAGCACCAGGGGCGCCTAATCAGCAATATCAGTTGTACAGGAGTTGCCAAAAAAGGCTTATTAGGACCAGACGTGCCTACTCAAATATTTCAGTGTCTCAGGTGTGGCCAATCAAGGCTAATTATAACCAGGCGCGCCTATGCAGCAATTTCAGTGGCACAGGTGTGGCCAAACAAGGCTAAGTAGGACCAGGCCTGCTGAATCAGCAATTTCAGTTGCAAGGGGTGGCCAATCAAGGCTAATTAGGATCACGTGTTTATAATTATTGAAAATCAAGGATAATTAGGACCAGGCGCGCCTAATCAGCAACTTCAGTGGCACAGGTGTGGATAAACAAAACCAATTAGGACAAGGTGCTTCTAATCAGCAATTTCAGTGGTACAGGTGTGGCCAATCAAGGCTATTTAGGACCAGGTGTTTCTAATTAGTGACAATAAAGGCTAATTGGGACCAGGCACGCCAAATCAGCAATTTCACTGGCACAGGTGTGGCCAATCAAGGCTAATTAGTACCAGGTGTTTCTTATTAGAGACAATCAGGGCTTATTAGCACGAATAGCGCCTAATCAGCAATTTCAGAGGAGAAGGTGTGGCCAATCAAGGCTAATTAGGATCAGGCGCATATAATCAGCTATTTCAGTAGCACAGGTGTGGCCAACCAAGGCTAATTAGGACCAAGCAAGCCTACGCAGCAATTTCAGAGGCACAGGTGTGGTCAAACAAGCCCAAATAGCACCAGGGGCGCCTAATCAGCAATATCAGTTGTACAGGAGTTGCCAAAAAAGGCTTATTAGGACCAGACGTGCCTACTCAAATATTTCAGTGTCTCAGGTGTGGCCAATCAAGGCTAATTATAACCAGGCGCGCCTATGCAGCAATTTCAGTGGCACAGGTGTGGCCAAACAAGGCTAATTAGGACTAGGCGAGCCTAATCAGCAATTTCAGTGGCACAGGTGTGCCCCATCAAGGCTAATTAGGATCAGTGGCGCCTAATAAGCAATTTCAGTGGCACAGGTGTGGCCAATCAAGGTTAATTAGGACCTGGCCAGCCTAATCAGCAATATCAGTTGCACAGGCTTGCCCAATCAAGGCTAATTAGGACCAGGCGTGCCTAATAATCAATTTCAGTGGCACAGATGTGGCCAATCAAGGCTAATTAAGACCAGGCTCGCCTAATCAGCAATTTCAGTGGCACAGGTGTGGCCAATCAAGTCTAATTGGGACCTGGCCAGCCTAATCAACAATATCAGTTGCACAGGCTTGCCCAATCAAGGCTAATTAGGACCAGGCGTGCCTAATAATCAATTTCAGTGGCACAGGTGTGCCCAATCAAGGCTAATTAAGACCAGGCGTGCCTAATAAGCAAATTCAGTGGCACAGGTGTGCCCAATCAAGGCTAATTAGCACCAGGCGCCCCTAATCAGCAGCCTCAGAGGCACAGGTGTGGCCAATCAAGGCTAATTAGGATCAGGCATACCTAATCAGCAATTTCAGTGGCACAGGTGTGGCCAATCAAGGCTATTTAATACCAGGCACGCCAAATCATCAATCTCAGGGGCACAGGTGTGACCAATCAAGGCTAATTAGCACCAGGCGCGCCAAATCAGCAATTTCAGTAGCACAGTTGTGACCAATTAAGGCTAATTAGGACCAGGCTCGGCTAATCAGCAATATCCGTGGCACAGGTATGGCCAATCAAGGCTAATTATTACCAGGTGTTTCTAATTAGCACCAATCACGGCTAATTAGCATCAGGCGCTGCTAATCAGCAATTTCAGAGGCACAGGCGTGGCCAATCAAGGCTAATTAAGACCAGGCGTGCCTAATCAGCAATTTCAGTGGCACAGTTGTGGCCTATCAAGGTTATTTAAGACCAGACATTTCTCATTAGCGAAAATCAAGGCTAATTAAGACCAGGCACGCCTAATCATCAATTTCAGAGGCATAGGTGCTGCCAAACAAGGCTAAATAGGACCAGGCGCGTCTAATCAGCAATTTCAGTAGTACAGTTGTGGCCAATGAAGGCTAATTAAGACCAGGCGCGCCTAACCAGCAATATCAGTGGCACAGGTGTGGCCAATCAAGGCTAATTAGGACCAGGCACGCCTACACACCAATTTCAGTCACACAGGTGTGGCCACTCAGGACTAATTAGCACCAGATTAGCCTTCTCAGCAATTTCTGTGTCACAGGTTTGCCCAATCAAGGCTAAGTAGGACCAGGCCTGCCTAATCAGCAATTTCAGTGGCACAGGTGTGGCCAATCAAGGGTAATTAGGACCATGTATTTATAATTACTGAAAATCAAGGATAATTAAGAACAGGCGTTTCTAATCAGTAATTTTAGTTGCACAGGTGTGGCCAACGAAGGCTAATTAGGGCCAGGCGCGCCTGAGCAGCAATTTCAGTGGCACAGGTGTGGCCAATCAAGGCTATTTAATACCAGGCACGCCAAATCAGCAATCTCAGGGGCACAGGTGTGACCAATCAAGGCAAATTAACACCAGGCGCGCATAATCAGCAATTTCAGTAGCACAATTGTGTCCAATCAAGGCTAATTAGGACCAGGCTCGCCTAATCAGCAATTTCAGTGGCACAGGTCTGGCCAATCAAGTCTAATTAGGACCTGGCAGGCCTAATCATCAATATCAGTTGCACAGGTTTGCCCAATCAAGGCTAATTAGGACCAGGCGTGCCTAATAAGCAATTTCAGTGGCACAGGTGTGGCCAATCAAGGCTAATTAAGACCAGGCGTGCCTAATAAGCAAATTCAGTGGCACAGGTGTGCCCAATCAAGGCTAATTAGCACCAGGCGCCCCTAATCAGCAGCCAAAGAGGCACAGGTGTGGCCAATCAAGGCTAATTAGGATCAGGCGTACCTACTCAGCAATTTCAGTGGCACAGGTGTGGCCAATCAAGGCTAATTAAGACCAGGCGTGCCTAATAAGCAAATTCAGTGGCACAGGTGTGCCCAATCAAGGCTAATTAGCACCAGGCGCCCCTAATCAGCAGCCAAAGAGGCACAGGTGTGGCCAATCAAGGCTAATTAAGACCAGGCGTGCCTAATAAGCAAATTCAGTGGCACAGGTGTGCCCAATCAAGGCTAATTAGCACCAGGCGCCCCTAATCAGCAGCCAAAGAGGCACAGGTGTGGCCAATCAAGGCTAATTAGGATCAGGTGTACCTAATCAGCAATTTCAGTGGCACTGGTGTGGCCAATCAAGGCAAATTAGTACCAGGCGCGCCTAATCAGCAATTTCAGTGGCACAGGTGTGGCCAATCAGGGCTAATTAAGACCAGGAGCGTCTATTTAGTAATTTCAGTGGTACAGGTGTAGCCAATCAAGGCCAATTAGGACCAGGTGTTTTATATGAGCGACAATCAAGGCTAATTAGGACCAGATGCACCTAATCAGCAATTTCAGAGGCACAGGTGTGGCCAAACAAACCTAATTAGGACCAGGCGCGCCTAATCAGCAATTTCAGTGGTACAGGTTTGGCCAACAAAGGCTTATTAGGAGCAGACGCGCCGACTCAAAAATTTCAGTGACTCAGGTGTGGCCAATCAATGCTAATTATAACCACGCGCCTATGCAGCAATATCAGTGGCACAGGTGTGGCCAAACAAGGCTAATTAGGACCAGGCGCACCCAATCAGCAATTCCAGTGATACCGGTGTGCCCGATCAAGGCTAATTAGGATCAGTCGCGCCTAATAAGCAATTTCATTGGCACAGGTGTGCCCAATCAAGGCTAATTCGGACCAGGGGCGTCTAATCAGAAGCCTCAGGGGCCCAGGTGTGGCCAATCAAGGCTAATTAGGACCAGGCACGTCTAATCAGCCATTTCAGTAGTACAGGTGTGGCCAATCAAGGCTAATTAGGACCAGATGTTTCTAATTTGAGACAATCAGAGCTAATTAGCACGAATAGCGTCTAATCAGCAATTTCAGTTTCAAAGATGTGGCCAATCAAGGCTAATTAGGACCATGCACGTCTAATCAGCCATTTCAGTAGTACAGGTGTGGCCAATCAAGGCTAATTAGGAAGAGATGTTTCGAATTTGAGACAATCAGGGCTAATTAGGACAAACAGCGTCTAATCAGCAATTTTAGTGGCGAAGGTGTGGCCAATCAAGGCTAATTAGGACCAGGCACGTCTAATCAGCCATTTCAGTAGTACAGGTGTGGCCAATCAAGGCTAATTAGGACACGGCATCCCTGATGAGCAATTTCAGTGCCACAGGTGTGGCCAATCAAGGCTAATTAGGACCAGGCACGCCTGATCAGCTATTTCAGTGGCGGAGGTGGCGCCAATCAAGGCTGATTGTGATCAGGCACGCCTAATCAGCAATTTCAATGGCACAGGTGTGGCCAATCAAGGCTATTTAATACCAGGCACGCCAAATCAGCAATCTCAGGGGCACAGGTGTGACCAATCAAGGCTAATTAGCACCAGGCGTGCCTAATCAGCAATTTCAGAAGCACAGTTGTGACCAATTAAGGCTAATTAGGACCAGGCTCGGCTAATCAGCAATATCCGTGGCACAGGTATGGCCAATCCAGGCTAATTATTACCAGGTGTTTCTAATTAGCACCAATCACGGCTAATTAGCATCAGGTGCTCCTAATCAGCAATTTCAGAGGCACAGGCGTGGCCAATCAAGGCTAATTAAGACCAGGCATGCCTAATCAGCAATTTCAGTGGCACAGTTGTGGCCTATCAAGGTTATTTAAGACCAGGCATTTCTCATTAGCGAAAATCAAGGCTAATTAAGACCAGGCACGCCTAATCATCAATTTCAGAGGCATAGGTGCTGCCAAACAAGGCTAAATAGGACCAGGCGCGTCTAATCAGCAATTTCAGTAGTACAGTTGTGGCCAATGAAGGCTAATTAAGACCAGGCGCGCCTAACCAGCAATATCAGTGGCACAGGTGTGGCCAATCAAGGCTAATTAGGACCAGGCACGCCTACACATCAATTTCAGTCACACAGGTGTGGCCACTCAGGACTAATTAGCACCAGACTAGCCTTCTCAGGAATTTCTGAGTCACAGGTTTGCCCAATCAAGGCTAAGTAGGACCAGGCCTGCCTAATCAGCAATTTCAGTGGCTCAGGTGTGGCCAATCAAAGGTAATTAGGACCATGTATTTATATTACTGAAAATCAAGAATAATTAAGAACAGGCGTTTCTAATCAGTAATTTTAGTTGCACATGTGTGGCCAATCAAGGCTATTTAATACCAGGCACGCTAAATCAGCAATCTCAGGGGCACAGGTGTGACCAATCAAGGCAAATTAGCACCAGGCGCGCATAATCAGCAATTTCAGTAGCACAGTTGTGACCAATCAAGGCTAATTAGGACCAGGCTCGCCTAATCAGCAATTTCAGTGGCACAGGTCTGGCCAATCAAGGCTAATTAGGACCTGGCGAGCCTAATCAGCGATATCAGTTGCACAGGTTTGCCCAATCAAGGCTAATTAGGACCAGGCGTGCCTAATAAGCAATTTCAGTGGCACAGGTGTGGCCAATCAAGGCTAATTAAGACCAGGCGTGCCTAATAAGCAAATTCAGTGGCACAGGTGTGCCCAATCAAGGCTAATTAGCACCAGGCGCCCCTAATCAGCAGCCAAAGAGGCACAGGTGTGGCCAATCAAGGCTAATTAGGATCAGGCGTACCTAATCAGCAATTTCAGTGGCACTGGTGTGGCCAATCAAGGCAAATTAGTACCAGGCGCGCCTAATCAGCAATTTCAGTGGCACAGGTGTGGCCAATCAGGGCTAATTAAGACCAGGAGCGTCTATTTAGTAATTTCAGTGGTACAGGTGTAGCCAATCAAGGCCAATTAGGACCAGGTGTTTTATATGAGCGACAATCAAGGCTAATTAGGACCAGATGCACCTAATCAGCAATTTCAGAGGCACAGGTGTGGCCAAACAAACCTAATTAGGACCAGGCGCGCCTAATCAGCAATTTCAGTGGTACAGGTTTGGCCAACAAAGGCTTATTAGGAGCAGACGCGCCGACTCAAAAATTTCAGTGACTCAGGTGTGGCCAATCAATGCTAATTATAACCACGCGCCTATGCAGCAATATCAGTGGCACAGGTGTGGCCAAACAAGGCTAATTAGGACCAGGCGCACCCAATCAGCAATTCCAGTGATACCGGTGTGCCCGATCAAGGCTAATTAGGATCAGTCGCGCCTAATAAGCAATTTCATTGGCACAGGTGTGCCCAATCAAGGCTAATTCGGACCAGGGGCGTCTAATCAGAAGCCTCAGGGGCCCAGGTGTGGCCAATCAAGGCTAATTAGGACCAGGCACGTCTAATCAGCCATTTCAGTAGTACAGGTGTGGCCAATCAAGGCTAATTAGGACCAGATGTTTCTAATTTGAGACAATCAGAGCTAATTAGCACGAATAGCGTCTAATCAGCAATTTCAGTTTCAAAGATGTGGCCAATCAAGGCTAATTAGGACCATGCACGTCTAATCAGCCATTTCAGTAGTACAGGTGTGGCCAATCAAGGCTAATTAGGAAGAGATGTTTCGAATTTGAGACAATCAGGGCTAATTAGGACAAACAGCGTCTAATCAGCAATTTTAGTGGCGAAGGTGTGGCCAATCAAGGCTAATTAGGACCAGGCACGTCTAATCAGCCATTTCAGTAGTACAGGTGTGGCCAATCAAGGCTAATTAGGACACGGCATCCCTGATGAGCAATTTCAGTGCCACAGGTGTGGCCAATCAAGGCTAATTAGGACCAGGCACGCCTGATCAGCTATTTCAGTGGCGGAGGTGGCGCCAATCAAGGCTGATTGTGATCAGGCACGCCTAATCAGCAATTTCAATGGCACAGGTGTGGCCAATCAAGGCTATTTAATACCAGGCACGCCAAATCAGCAATCTCAGGGGCACAGGTGTGACCAATCAAGGCTAATTAGCACCAGGCGTGCCTAATCAGCAATTTCAGAAGCACAGTTGTGACCAATTAGGCTAATTAGGACCAGGCTCGGCTAATCAGCAATATCCGTGGCACAGGTATGGCCAATCCAGGCTAATTATTACCAGGTGTTTCTAATTAGCACCAATCACGGCTAATTAGCATCAGGTGCTCCTAATCAGCAATTTCAGAGGCACAGGCGTGGCCAATCAAGGCTAATTAAGACCAGGCATGCCTAATCAGCAATTTCAGTGGCACAGTTGTGGCCTATCAAGGTTATTTAAGACCAGGCATTTCTCATAGCGAAAATCAAGGCTAATTAAGACCAGGCACGCCTAATCATCAATTTCAGAGGCATAGGTGCTGCCAAACAAGGCTAAATAGGACCAGGCGCGTCTAATCAGCAATTTCAGTAGTACAGTTGTGGCCAATGAAGGCTAATTAAGACCAGGCGCGCCTAACCAGCAATATCAGTGGCACAGGTGTGGCCAATCAAGGCTAATTAGGACCAGGCACGCCTACACATCAATTTCAGTCACACAGGTGTGGCCACTCAGGACTAATTAGCACCAGACTAGCCTTCTCAGGAATTTCTGAGTCACAGGTTTGCCCAATCAAGGCTAAGTAGGACCAGGCCTGCCTAATCAGCAATTTCAGTGGCTCAGGTGTGGCCAATCAAAGGTAATTAGGACCATGTATTTATATTACTGAAAATCAAGAATAATTAAGAACAGGCGTTTCTAATCAGTAATTTTAGTTGCACATGTGTGGCCAATCAAGGCTATTTAATACCAGGCACGCTAAATCAGCAATCTCAGGGGCACAGGTGTGACCAATCAAGGCAAATTAGCACCAGGCGCGCATAATCAGCAATTTCAGTAGCACAGTTGTGACCAATCAAGGCTAATTAGGACCAGGCTCGCCTAATCAGCAATTTCAGTGGCACAGGTCTGGCCAATCAAGGCTAATTAGGACCTGGCGAGCCTAATCAGCGATATCAGTTGCACAGGTTTGCCCAATCAAGGCTAATTAGGACCAGGCGTGCCTAATAAGCAATTTCAGTGGCACAGGTGTGGCCAATCAAGGCTAATTAAGACCAGGCGTGCCTAATAAGCAAATTCAGTGGCACAGGTGTGCCCAATCAAGGCTAATTAGCACCAGGCGCCCTTAATCAGCAGCCTCAGAGGCACAGGTGTGGCCAATCAAGGCTAATTAGGATCAGACGTACCTAATCAGCAATTTCAGTGGCACTGGTGTGGCCAATCAGGGCGAATTAAGACCAGGAGCGTCTATTTAGTAATTTCAGTGGTACAGGTGTAGCTAATCAAGGCCAATTTAGACCAGGTGTTTTAAATGAGTGACAATCAAGACTAATTATGACCAGATGCACCTAATCAGCAATTTCAGAGGCACAGGTGTAGCCAAACAAACCTAATTAGGACCAGGCGCGCCTAATCAGCAATTTCAGTGGCTGAGGTGTGGCCAACAAATGCTTATTAGGACCAGACGCGCCAACTCAAAAATTTCAGTGTCTCAGGTGTGGCCAATCAAGGCTAATTATAACCAGGCGCGCCTATGCAGCAATATCAGTGGCACAGGTGTGGCCAAACAAGGCTAATTAGGACCAGGCACGCCTAATCAGCAATTTCAGTGGCACAGGTGTGCCCCATCAAGGCTAATTAGGATCAGTCGCGCCTAATAAGCAATTTCAGTGGCACAGGTGTGGCCAATCAAGGCGAATTAGGACCTGGCGAGCCTAATCAGCAATATCAGTTGCACAGGTTTGCCCAATCAAGGCTAATTAGGACCAGGCGTGCCTAATAAGCAATTTCAGTGTCTCAGGTGTGGCCAATCAATGCTAATTATAACCACGCACCTATGCAGCAATATGAGTGGCACAGGTGTGGCCAAACAAGGCTAATTAGGACCAGGCGCACCTAATCAGCAACTCAAGTGATACCGGTGTGCCCGATCAAGGCTAATTAGGATCAGTCGCGCCTAATAAGCAATTTCATTGGCACAGGTGTGCCCAATCAAGGCTAATTCGGACCAGGGGCGTCTAATCAGAAGCCTCAGGGGCCCAGGTGTGGCCAATCAAGGCTAATTAGGACCAGGCACGTCTAATCAGCCATTTCAGTAGCACAGGTGTGGCCAATCAAGGCTAATTAGGAAGAGATTGTTTCGAATTTGAGACAATCAGGGCTAATTAGCACAAACAGCGTCTAATCAGCAATTTTAGTGGCGAAGGTGTGGCCAATCAAGGCTAATTAGGACCAGGCACGTCTAATCAGCCATTTCAGTAGTACAGGTGTGGCCAATCAAGGCTAATTAGGACACGGCATGCCTGATGAGCAATTTCAGTGCCACAGGTGTGGCCAATTGCCGCAGACCAGAGTCGCGGCCTCGAGACCAGGGCTCCCCAGGACCGGGTGAGAACAGAACACACGCGGCTCCCTCTCGTCCGAGTGTATCCTGAACCCGTTTATTGAAACTTTCATGACAACTTTTATACAGAAAATTTTGGGGTAAAGAATGTTGCACCTACAACAGACATATAATTTTTTAGTCAGCAAAAATCACCTTCAGGGTGGACATTTTTTCAAGACCTAACCCATTGCTTCAGGGCAAAGGCACTTAACAGAAACATTCTCTCAGTATTTCCAAACTTATCTAATCTATAATGCTTCACCGGATAGCTATGGGGCTGAGCCCACATTTTAACTGCTTTTTTAAAATACAGAGGCAGAATGATCTGCTATTGATTTTAGCAAGGAACATATTTTACAATTAACTATAGGAGTCCCCAACACCCCATAAGTTCCAGCATGAGTTTTTGCTGTTGTCCTCTCCAGGTTGATACTCTCAGTCAAGTAGGTCGACATAGGCACCAGGCATGGCAGCAGGTTCTAACTTGGGAAGATGTATGCAGCTCATGTAGTCCCTACTATCCAAGCTTAAACTACATCTCTAAGGGGGCCTTGACTTGGGTACTCAAGGCCCATAAGCTATAGCTGGTTCTGTCGATGGAGCACTGAGGTATGCACTGAAGAAAAACACTTAAGCAATATAATTATTAAAAGAATAACTTCTATAATAGCATCCTTCTATTCCTTTAATAGTAAGGTTGCTTATGTCTTCCTTTGAGGAATTCCAGAAGTGTATTGCCATCAGTTAGATGACCCATCTGTTTCGAATTTGAGACAATCAGGGCTAATTAGCACGAATAGCGTCTAATCAGCAATTTCAGTTTCAAAGGTGTGGCCAATCAAGGCTAATTAGGACCATGCACGTCTAATCAGCCATTTCATTAGTACAGGTGTGGCCAATCAAGGCTAATTAGGAAGAGATGTTTCGAATTTGAGACAATCAGGGCTAATTAGCACAAACAGCGTCTAATCAGCAATTTTAGTGGCGAAGGTGTGGCCAATCAAGGCTAATTAGGACCATGCACGTCTAATCAGCCATTTCAGTAGTACAGGTGTGGCCAATCAAGGCTAATTAGGACACGGCATGCCTGATGAGCAATTTCAGTGCCACAGGTGTGGCCAATCAAGGCTAATTAGGACCAGGCACGCCTGATCAGCTATTTCAGTGGCGGAGGTGTGGCCAATCAAGGCTGATTGTGACCAGGCACGCCTAATCAGCAATTTCAATGGCACAGGTGTGGCCAATCAAGGCTATTTAATACCAGGTACGCCAAATCAGCAATCTCAGGGGCACAGGTGTGACCAATCAAGGCTAATTAGCACCAGGCGCGTCTAATCAGCAATTTCAGAAGCACAGTTGTGACCAATTAAGGCTAATTAGGACCAGGCTCGGCTAATCAGCAATATCCGTGGCACAGGTATGGCCAATCCAGTCTAATTATTACCAGGTGTTTCTAATTAGCACCAATCACGGCTAATTAGCATCAGGCGCTCCTAATCAGCAATTTCAGAGGCACAGGCGTGGCCAATCAAGGCTAATTAAGACCAGGCATGCCTAATCAGCAATTTCAGTGGCACAGTTGTGGCCTTTCAAGGTTATTTAAGACCAGGCATTTCTCATTAGCGAAAATCAAGGCTAATTAAGACCAGGCACGCCTAATCATCAATTTCAGAGGCATAGGTGCTGCCAAACAAGGCTAAATAGGACCAGGCGCGTCTAATCAGCAATTTCAGTAGTACAGTTGTGGCCAATGAAGGCTAATGAAGACCAGGCGCGCCTAACCAGCAATATCAGTGGCACAGGTGTGGCCAATCAAGGCTAATTAGGATCAGGCACGCCTACACACCAATTTCAGTCACACAGGTGTGGCCACTCAGGACTAATTAGCACCAGACTAGCCTTCTCAGAAATTTCTGAGTCACAGGTTTGCCCAATCAAGGCTAAGTAGGACCAGGCCTGCCTAATCAGCAATTTCAGTGGCACAGGTGTGGCCAATCAAGGCTATTTAATACCAGGCACGCCAAATCATCAATCTCAGGGGCACAGGTCTGACCAATCAAGGCAAATTAGCACCAGGCGCGCATAATCAGC
Source organism: Typhlomys cinereus (assembly GCA_023101885.1). NCBI lineage: Eukaryota > Metazoa > Chordata > Mammalia > Rodentia > Platacanthomyidae > Typhlomys > Typhlomys cinereus. Next base: position 392,023 of record JALPQD010000821.1, on the reverse strand, counting down.
AATTTCAGTAGCACAGTTGTGACCAATCAAGGCTAATTAGGACCAGGCTCGCCTAATCAGCAATTTCAGTGGCACAGGTGTGGCCAATCAAGGCTAATTAGGACCTTGCGAGCCTAATCAGCAATATCAGTTGCATAGGTTTGCCCAATCAAGGCTAATTAGGACCAGGCGTGCCTAATAAGCAATTTCAGTGGCACAGGTGTGGCCAATCAAGGCTAATTAAGACCAGGCATGCCTAATAAGCAAATTCAGTGGCACAGGTGTGCCCAATCAAGGCTAATTAGCACCAGGCGCCCCTAATCAGCAGCCTCAGAGGCACAAGTGTGGCCAATCAAGGCTAATTAGGATCAGGCATAACTAATCAGCAATTTCAGTGGCACTGGTGTGGCCAATCAAGGCAAATTAGTACCAGGCACGCAAAATCAGCAATCTCAGGGGCACAGTTGTGACCAATCAAGGCAAATTAGCACCAGACGTGCATAATCAGCAATTTCAGTAGCACGGTTGTGACCAATCAAGGCTAATTAGGACCAGACGCCCCTACTCAAATATTTCAGTGTCTCAGGTGTGGCCAATCAAGGCTAATTATGACCAGATGTTTCTAATTTGAGACAATCAGGGCTAATTAGCACGAATAACGTCTAATCAGCAATTTCAGTTTCGAAGGTGTGGCCAATCAAGGCTAATTAGGACCAGGCACGTCTAATCAGCCATTTCAGTAGCACAGGTGTGGCCAATCAAGGCTAATTAGGAAGAGATGTTTCGAATTTGAGACAATCAGGGCTAATTAGCACAAACAGCGTCTAATCAGCAATTTTAGTGGCGAAGGTGTGGCCAATCAAGGCTAATTAGGACCAGGCACGTCTAATCAGCCATTTCAGTAGTACAGGTGTGGCCAATCAAGGCTAATTAGGACACGGCATGCCTGATGAGCAATTTCAGTGCCACAGGTGTGGCCAATTGCCGCAGACCAGAGTCGCGGCCTCGAGACCAGGGCTCCCCAGGACCGGGTGGAGAACAGAACACACGCGGCTCCCTCTCGTCCGAGTGTATCCTGAACCCGTTTATTGAAACTTTCATGACAACTTTTATACAGAAAATTTTGGGGTAAAGAATGTTGCACCTACAACAGACATATAATTTTTTAGTCAGCAAAAATCACCTTCAGGGTGGACATGTTTTCAAGAACCTAACCCATTGCTTCAGGGCAAAGGCACTTAACAGAAACATTCTCTCAGTATTTCCAAACTTATCTAATCTATAATGCTTCACCGGATAGCTATGGGGCTGAGCCCACATTTTAACTGCTTTTTTAAAATACAGAGGCAGAATGATCTGCTATTGATTTTAGCAAGGAACATATTTTACAATTAACTATAGGAGTCCCCAACACCCCATAAGTTCCAGCATGAGTTTTTGCTGTTGTCCTCTCCAGGTTGATACTCTCAGTCAGGCAGGTCGACATAGGCACCAGGCATGGCAGCAGGTTCTAACTTGGGAAGATGTATGCAGCTCATGTAGTCCCTACTATCCAAGCTTAAACTACATCTCTAAGGGGGCCTTGACTTGGGTACTCAAGGCCCATAAGCTATAGCTGGTTCTGTCGATGGAGCACTGAGGTATGCACTGAAGAAAAACACTTAAGCAATATAATTATTAAAAGAATAACTTCTATAATAGCATCCTTCTATTCCTTTAATAGTAAGGTTGCTTATGTCTTCCTTTGAGGAATTCCAGAAGTGTATTGCCATCAGTTAGATGACCCATCTGTGAACCATGCATACTCCAAACCTGGGGTCCAGTCAGGCCCCATATGCCGAGGGTGTCTCTTTCGAGGGTGTCTCTTTCGGGGCGGAGGCGATCATTGGTGGGAGTGCACTCAGATGGTCCATCTCTGTGATTTCTCATAAGAGTGCTGTTTGGGGTAGGAAAGACACGGCCTCCTTTGCTTCTAACATGGATTCTCCCAGTTTGGATTGCAAATACCATCTCCAGGGGCAGTCTTGGCATCTAGACTTTCTGGCATGATGGTCTCTTCCTTGGCCTTCAGCCAGGGTAAGAGGGTATCACAGTTTCTTTTAAGGTTCTGGTGGACTGAGAGCATAGTCTTATATTTCTGGAATTTCTGAGTTAGTACGTAGGTGGGAATTTTACCCACCTATGTTTTAAGACTCTAGAAGTTATTCTCTAGTTTCCTTAAAATCAGTGCACACATTCTGATTAACAAGTCTACTTATTGTAAATGACTAGGCATGAAATTTCTATTTAGTATTTGACTGAAACTTAAAAAGCAGGCTTCTTCTCTAGAACAGAGAGCAGGAAGCTAGTTCCAAAAAACCCTAAGAAAGGGCACTCCTAAATTCCAGAAGGATTCTTCCTGCCAGAGGCAAAACTTGAATTATCCCAAACAAAACCTAGGTAAAAATGCTTAGCACCTGTCCATGGGCTTTATTGCGGCATACCGAGAAATTCCTAGCACTTGCCCATGAGGTTACTGTGACCTTCCCAGGGAACAGGCTTTAGGCCTGAACTGGGAAGAAACACCAAGGCCTGACAATTCCCATATTTTTCCTTATTTCTCTAAAATAAAGCCATGTCCTTATCCCAAAACATGTTACTTTGAATCCACCTTTTCCAAACTGAGACATATTCTACCAGATTAGTTGGATAGGAGCGCGGCAGCCAATCAAGGCTAATTGGGACCAGGTACGCCTGATCAGCTATTTCAGTGGCGGAGGTGTGGCCAATCAAGGCTGATTGTGACCAGGCGCGCCTAATCAGCAATTTCAATGGCACAGGTGTGGCCAATCAAGGCTAAGTAGGACCAGGCCTGCCGAATCAGCAATTTCAGTTGCAAGGGGTGGCCAATCAAGGCTAATTAGGATCACGTGTTTATAATTACTGAAAATCAAGGATAATTAGGACCAGGCACGCCTAATCAGCAACTTCAGTGGCATAGGTGTGGACAAACAAAACCAATTAGGACAAGGTGCTTCAAATCAGCAATTTCACTGGCACAGGTGTGGCCAATCAAGGCTAATTAGGACCAGGTGTGCCTTATCAGCAATTTCAGTGGCACAGTTGCGGCCAATCAAGGCTAATTATAACCAGGCACGCCTAATCAGCAATGTCAGTGGCACAGGTTTGGCCAATCAAGGCTAAGTAGGACCAGGCGCGCCTGACCAGCAATTTCAGTGGCACAGGTGTGGCCAATGAAGGCTATTTAGGACCACGTGTTTCTAAGTAGCGACAATCAGGGCTCATTAGCACCAGGCGCGCCTAATCAGTAAGTTCAGTGGCGCAGGTGTGGCCAAAAAAGGCTAATTAGGACCAGGCGCATATAATCATCAATTTCGGTAGTACAGGTGTGGCCAACCAAGGCTAAATAGGACCAGGTGCCCCCAATCATTAATTTCAGTGACACAGGTGTGGCCAATCAGTGCTAATTAGCAGCAGGCGCGCCTACCTAGCAATTTCAGTTGCATAGGTGTGGCCAATCAAGACTAAGTAGGACCAGGCGCACCTAATCCGCAATATCAGAGGCACAGGTGTGGCCAATCAAGGCTAATTAGGACCAGACGCTCCTAATCAGCCATTTCAGTGACACAGGTGTGGCCAATTAAGGCTAATTCAGACTAGGCGCGCCAAAATAGCAGTCTCAGGGTCACAGGTGTGGCCAATCAAGGCTAATTAGGATCAGGCTCTCCTAATCAGCCATTTCTGTGGCACAGGTGTGGCAAATCAAGGCTAAGTAGGACCAGGCGCGCCTGATCAGCAATTTCAGTGGCACGGGTGAGGCCAATAAAGGCTGATTAGGACACCAGGCACGCCTTATCAGAAATTTCAGTGGCACAGGTGTGGCCAATCATGACTAATTAAAACCAGGTGCGTCTATTCAGTAATTTCAGTGGTACAGGTGAGGCCAATAAAGTCTAATTAGGACCAGCTCTTTTAAATGAGCGACAATCAAGGCTAATTAGGACCAGTCATTCCTAATCAGCAATTTCAGTTTCACAGGTATTGGCAATCAAGTCTAAGAAGGACCAGGCGTGCCTAATCAGCCATTTAAGTGGCACAGATGTTGCTAACCAAGGCTAATTAGGACCAGGCGTGCCTAATCATCAATTTCACTGGCACAGGTGTGGCCAATTAAGGCTACCTATCACCAGGCGCTCCTAATCAGCACTTTCACTGGCACAGATGTGGCCAATCAAGGCTAATTAAGAACAGACACGCCTAATAATCAATTTCAGTGGCACAGGTGTGGCCAATCAAGGCTAATTAGGACCAGGCGCCCCTGATCAACAATTTCAGGGGCACAGGTGTGGCCAATCAAGGCTAATTAGAAGCAGATGTTTCTAATTAGTGACAAGCAAGGCAAATTACCACCAGGCGTGCATAATCAGCAATTTCAGTGGCACAGGTGTGGCCAAACAAGGCTAATTAGGACAAGGTGCTTCTAATCAGCTACAATCAAGTCTAATTAGCATCAGGCACGCCAAATCAGCAATTTCAGTGGCACAGGTATGGCCAATCAAGGCTAAGTAGGAACAGGCGCTCCTAATCAGCAATTTCAGTGGCACAGGTGTGTCAATCAAGGCTAATTCAGACCAGGTGCGCCAAAATATCAGTCTCAGGGGCACAGGTGTGGCCAATCAAGGCTAATTAGGATCAGGGTCTCCTAATCAGCCATTTCAGTGGCACAGGTGGGGCCAATAAAGTCTAATTAGGACCAAGTGTTTCTAAGTAGGGAATATCAAGGCTACTTAGCACTAGGCACGCCAAATCAGCAATTTCAGTGGCACAGGTGTGGCCAATCAAGGCTAAGTATGAACAGGCGCACCTAATCATCAAATTCAGTGGCCCAGTGTGGTAACACAAGGCTAAATAGGACCAGGCGCCCCAATCAGTAATTTCAGTGGCACAGGTGTGGCCAATCAAGGCTAATTAAGACCAGGCGTGCCAAAATAGCAGTCTCAGGGGCACAGGTGTGGCCAATCAAGGCTAATTAGGATCAGGCTCTCCTAATCAGCCATTTCAGTGGCACAGGTGTGAACAATCAAGACTAATTAAGACCAGGTGAAACTATTCAGTAATTTCAGTGGTACAGGTGAGGCCAATAAAGTCTAATTAGGACCAGCTCTTTTAAATGGGCGACAATCAAGGCTAATTAGGACCAGACGCATCTAATCAGCCATTTCAGTGGAACAGGTGTGGCCAATCAAGGCTAAGTAGGAACAGGCACGCCTAATCATCAACTTCAGTGGCACAGGTGTGGTCAATTAGGCTAATTAGGTCCAGGGGCGCCTCCGCAGCAATTTCAGTTTCACAGGTGTTGTCAATCAAGTCAATCTAAGTAGGACCAGCCCTGCCTAATCAGCAATTTCAGTTGCAAGGGGTGCCCAATCAAGGCTAATTAGGATCACGTGTTTATAATTACTGAAAATCAAGGATAATTAGGACGAGGCACGCCTAATCAGCAACTTCAGTGGCACAGGTGTGGACAAAAAAAACCAATTAGGACAAGGTGCTTCTAATTAGCAATTTCAGTGGTACAGGTGTGGCCAATCAAGGCGAATTAGGACCAGGCGTGCCATATCAGCAATTTCAGTGGCACAGTTGTGGCCAATCAAGGCTAATTAGGACCTGGCACGCCTAATCAGAAATGTCAGTGGCACAGGTTTGACCAATCAAGGCTAAGTAGGACCAGGCGCACCTGGCCAGCAACTTCAGTGGCACGGGTGAGGTCAATAAAGGCTAATTAAGACCAGGCGCGCCTAATCAGCAATTTCAGTGACACAGGTGTGGCCAATCAAGGATAATTAGGACCAGACGCTCCTAATCAGCCATTTCAGTGGCACAGGTGTGGCCAATTAAGGCTAATTCAGACTAGGCGCGCCAAAATAGCAGTCTCAGGGGCTCAGGTGTGGCCTATCAAGGCTAATTAGGATCAGGCTCTCCTAATCAGCCATTTCTGTGGCACAGGTGTGGACAATCAAGGCTAATTAGGACCAGGCGTGCCTTATCAGCAATTTCAGTGGCACAGGTGTGGCCAATCAAGGCTAAGTAGGACCAGGCGCGCCTGATCAGCAATTTCAGTGGCACGGGTGAGGCCAATAAAGGCTGTATAGGACCAGACGCGCCTAATCAGTAATTTCAGTTTCACAGGTATTGGCAATCAAGTCTAAGTAGGACCAGGCGTGCCTAATCAGCCATTTAAGTGGCACAGATATTGCCAACCAAGGCTAATTAGGACCAGGCGTGCCTAATCATCAATTTCACAGGCATAGGTGTGACCAATCAAGGCTACTTAGCACCAGGCGGTCCTAATCAGCACTTTCACTGGCACAGGTGTGGCCAATTAAGGCTACCTATCACCACGCGCTCCTAATCAGCACTTTCACTGGCACAGATGTGGCCAATCAAGGCTAATTAAGAACAGACACGCCTAATCATCAATTTCAGTGGCACAGGTGTGGCCAATCAAGGCTAATTAGGACCAGACGCCCCTGATCAACAATTTCAGTGGCACAGGTGTGGCCAATCAAGGCTAATTAGAAGATGTTTCTAATTAGTGACAAGCAAGGCAAATTACCACCAGGCGTGCAAAATCAGCAATTTCAGTGGCACAGATGTGGCCAAACAAGGCTAATTAGGACCAGGCGTGCCTTATCAGCAATTTCAGTGGCACAGGTGGGGCCAATAAAGTCTAATTAGGACCAGATGCTTCTAAGTAGCGAATATCAAGGCTATTTAGCACCAGGCATGCCAAATCAGCAATTTCAGTGGCACAGGTGTGGCCAATCAAGGCTAAGTATGAACAGGCGCACCTAATCATCAAATTCAGTGGCCCAGGTGTGGTAACACAAGGCTAATTAGGACCAGGCACCCCTAATCAGTAATTTCAGTGGCACAGGTGTGGCCAATCAAGGCTAATTAAAACCAGGCATGCCAAAATAGCAGTCTCAGGGGCACAGGTGTGGCCAATCAAGGCTAATTAGGATCAAGCTCTTCTAATCAGCCATTTCAGTGGCACAGGTGTGGCCAATCAAGACTAATTAAGACCAGTTGCGTCTATTCAGTAATTTCAGTGGTACAGGTGAGGCCAATAAAGTCTAATTAGGACCAGCTCTTTTAAATGAGCGACAATCAAGGCTAATTAGGACCAGGCGTTCTTCATCAGCAATTTCAGTTTCACAGGTGTTGGCAATAAAGTCTAAGTACGACCAGGCGTGCCTAATCAGCCATTTAAGTGGCACAGATGTTGCCAACCAAGGCTAATTAGGACCAGGCGTGCCTAATCATCAATTTCACCGGCACAGGTGTGACCAATCAAGGCTACTTAGCACCAGGCGGTCCTAATCAGCACTTTCACTGGCACAGGTGTGGCCAATTAAGGCTACCTATCACCAGGCGCTCCTAATCAGCACTTTCACTGGCACAGATGTGGACAATCAAGGCTAATTAAGAACAGACACGCCTAATAATCAATTTCAGTGGCACAGGTGTGGCCAATCAAGGCTAATTAGGACCAGGCGCCCCTGATCAACAATTTCAGTGGCACAGGTGTGGCCAATCAAGGCTAATTAGAAGCAGATGTTTCTAATTAGTGACAAGCAAGGCAAATTACCACCAGGCGTGCATAATCAGCAATTTCATTGGCACAGGTTTGGCCAAACAAGGCTAATTAGGACAAGGTGCTTTTAATCAGCGACAATCAAGTCTAATTAGCATCAGGCATGCCAAATCAGCAATTTAACTGGCACAGGTGTGGCCAATCAAGGCTAAGCAGAACAGGCGCTCCTAATCAGCAATTTCAGTGTCACAGGTGTGCCAATCAAGGCTAATTCAGACCAGGTGCGCCAAAATATCAGTCTCAGGGGAACAGGTGTGGCCAATCAAGGCTAATTAGGATCAGGCTCTCCTAATCAGCCATTTCAGTGACACAGGTGTGTCCAATCAAGGCTAATTAGGACCAGGCGTGCCTTATCAGCAATTTCAGTGGTACAGGTGAGGCCAATAAAGTCTAATTAGGACCAGCTCTTTTAAATGAGTGACAATCAAGGCTAATTAGGACCAGGCGCTCCTAATCAGCAATTTCACTTTCACAGGTGTGGCCAATCAAGGCTAATTAGGACCAGGCATGCCTTATCAGCAATTTCAGTGGCACAGGTGTGGCCAATCAAGGATAATTATTACCAGGCGTGCCTTATCAGCAATTTCAGTCGTATAGGTGTGGCCAATCAAGCCTAGTTAGGGACCGCCTGGCCTAATCAGCAATTTCAGTGACACAGGTGTGGACAATCAAGGCTAATAAGGGGTGGGCGCGGCTAAACAACAATTTCAGTGGCACAGGTGTGGCCAATCAAGGCTTATTTGGACCAGGCGCTCCTAATCAGCAATTTCAGTTTCACAGGTGTTGTCAATCAAGTCTAAGTAGGACCAGCCCTGCCTAATCAGCAATTTCAGTTGCAAGGGGTGGCCAATCAAGGCTAATTAGGACCACGTGTTTATAATTACCGAAAACCAAGGATAATTAGGACCAGGCGCGCCTAATCAGCAACTTCAGTGGCACAGGTGTGGACAAACAAAGCCAATTAGGACCAGGCGCACCTAATCAGCAATTTCTGTATCACAAGTATGGCCAATCAAGGCTAATTAAGAAAAGGCACCCCTAATCATCAATTACAGTGGCACAGGTGTGGCCAATCAAGGCTAATTAGAAGCAAATATTTCTAATTAGCGACAATCAAGGCAAATTACCACCAGGCGTGCCTAATCAGCAATTTCAGTGGCACGGGTGAGGCCAATAAAGGCTAATTAGGACCAGGGGCACCTAATCAGCCATTTCAGTGGCACAGGTGTGGCCAATCAAGACTAATTAAGAACAGGTGCGACGATTCAGTAATTTTAGTGGTACAGGTGTGGCCAATCAAGGCTAATTAGGACCATCTCTTTTAAATGAGTGACAATCAAGGCGAATTAGTACCAGACGCACCTAATCAGCCATTTCAGTGGAACAGGTTTGGCCAATCAAGGCTAATTAGGATCCGGCGGGCCTAATCATCAACTTCAGTCGCACAGGTGTGGTCAATTAGGCTAATTAGGTACAGGGGTGTCTATGTAGCAATTTCAGTTTCACAGGTGTTGTCAATCAAGTCTAAGTAGGACCAGCTCTGCCTAATCAGCAATTTCGGTTGCAAGGGGTGACCGATCAAGGCTAATTAGGACCACGTGTTTATAATTACCGAAAATCAAGGATAATTAGGACCAGGCGCACCTAATCAGCAACTTCTGTGGCACAGGTGTGGCCAAACAAGGCTTAGTAGGAACAGGCTCGCCTATTCATCAACCTCAGTGGCACAGGTGTGGTCAATTAGGCTAATGAGGTCCTGGGGCGCCTACGCAGAAATTTCAGATTCACAGGTGTTGTCAATCAAGTCTAAGTAGGGCCAGCCCTGCCTAATCAACAATTTCAGTTGCAATGGGTGGCCAATTAAGGCTATATAGGACCACGTGTTTATAATTACCGAAAACCAAGGATAATTAGGACCAGGCATGCCTAATCAGCAACGTCAGTTGCACAGGTGTGGCCAACAAAGGTTTATTAGGACGAGTCGCGCCTACTCAACAATTTCAGTGGCACAGGTGTGGCCAATGAAGGCTAATTAGGACCACGTGTTTCTAAGTAGCGACAATCAGGGCTCATTAGCACCAGACGTGGCTAAAATAACAATTTCAGTGGCGCAAGTGTGGCCAAAAAAGTCTAATTAGGACCAAGCGCATCTAATCATCAATTTCGGTAGTACAGATGTGGCCAACCAAGGCTAAATAGGACCAGGCGCCCCTAATCAGCAATTTCAGTGGCACAGGTTTGGCCAATCAAGGCTAATTAGGACCAGGCACGCCTGATCAGCAATTTCAGTTGCACAGGTTTGGCCAATCAAGGCTAAGTAGGACTAGGCGCGCCTGATCACCAATTTCAGTGGCACCAGTGTGGCCAATCAAGACTAATTAAGGCCAGGTGCGTCTATTCAGTAATTTCAGTGGTACAGGTGTGGCCAATCAAGGCTTATTAGGACCCGCTATTTTAAATGAGCGACAATCAAGGCTAATTAGGACCAGACGCACCTAATCAGCCATATCAGTGGAACAGATGTAGCCAATCAAGCCTAATTAAGAACCGTCGGGCCTAATCAGCAATTTCAGTGACGCAGGTGTGGCCAACCAAGGCTAATAAGGAGTGGGCGCTCCTAAACAACAATTTCAGTGGCACAGGTGTGGCCAATCAAGGCTAATTTGGACCAGGCGCTCCTAATCAGCAATTTCAGTTTCACAAGTGTTGTCAATCAAGTCTAAGTAGGACCAGCCCTGCCTAATCAGCAATTTCAGTTGCAAGGTGTGGCCAATCAAGGCTATTTTGGACCAGGCGCTCCTAATCAGCAATTTCCGTTTCACAAGTGTTGTCAATCAAGTCTAAGTAGCACCAGCCCTGCCTAATCAGCAATTTCAGTTGCAAGGTGTGGCCAATCAAGGCAAATTAGGACCACGTGTTTACAATTACCGAAAACCAAGGATAATTAGGAACAGGCGCGCCTAATCAGCAACTTCAGTGGCACAGGTGTGGATAAACAAAGCCAATTAGGACCAGGCGCGCCTAATCAGCAATTTCTGTATCACAAGTATGGCCAATCAAGGCTAATTGAGAAAAAGCATGCCTAATCATCAATTACAGTGGCACAGGTGTGGCCAATCAAGGCTAATTAGAAGCAGATCTTTCTAATTAGCGAAAATCAAGGCAAATTACCACCAGGCGTGCCTTATCAGCAATTTCAGTGACACAGGTGTGGCCAATCAAGGCTAATTAGGACCAGGCACGCATAATCAGCAATGTCAGTGGCACAGGTTTGGCCAATCAAGGCTAAGAAGGACCAAGCGCGCCTCATCAGCAATTTCAGTGGCACGGGTGAGGCCAATAAAGGCTAATTAGGACCAGGCGCGCCTAATCAGCAATTTCAGTGGCACAGGTGTACCCAATCAAGAGTAATTAAGACCAGGTGCGTTGATTCAGTAATTTCAGTGGTACAGGGATGGCCAATGAAGGCTAATTAGGACCAGCTGTTTTAAATGAGCGACAATAAAGGTGAATTAGCACCAGACGCACCTAATCAGCCATTTCAGTGGAACAGGTGTGGCCAATCATGGCTAATTAGAATCCGGCGGGCCTAGTCATCAACTTCAGTCGCACAGGTGTGGGCAATTAGGCTAATTAGGTCCAGGGGCGCCTACGCAGCAATTTCAGTTTCACAGATGTTGTCAATCAAGTCTAAGTAGGACCAGCCCTGCCTAATCAGCAATTTCGGTTGCAAGGGGTGGCCAATCAAGGCTAATTAGGACCACGTGTTTATAATTACCGAAAATCAAGGATAATTAGGACCAGGCGCGCCTAATCAGCAACTTCAGTGGCACAGGTGTGGACAAACAAAACCAATTAGGACAAGGTGCTTCTAATCAGCAATTTCAGTGGTACAGGTGTGGCCAATCAAGGCTATTTAGGACCAGGTGTTTCTAAATAGCGACAATCAAGGCTAATTGGGATCAGACACGCCAAATCAGCCATTTCAGTGGCACAGGTGTAGCCAATCAAGACTAAGTAGGAACAGGCGCGCCTAATCATCAACTTCAGTGGCACAGGTATGGTCAATTAGGCTAATGAGGTCCAGGGGCACCTACGCAGCAATTTCAGTTTCACAGGTGTTGTCAATCAAGTCTAAGTAGGACCAGCCCTGCCTAATCAGCAATTTCAGTTGCTTGGGGCAGCCAATTAAGGCTATTTAGGACCACGTGTTTATAATTACCGAAAACCAAGGATAATTAGGACCAGGCGCGCCTACTCAACAATTTAAGTGGCACAGGTGTGGCCAATCAAGGCTAATTAGGAACAGGCGTGCCTAATCATCAACTTCAGTGGCACAGGTGTGGTCAATTAGGCTAATTAGGTCCAGTGGCGCCTACGCAGCAATTTCAATTGCACAGGTGTGGCCAACAAAGGCTTATTAGGACGGGTCGTGCCTACTCAACAATTTCAGTTGCACAGGTGTGGCCAATCAAGGCTAATTAGGACCACGCGCTACTAATCAGCAATTTTAGTGGCACAGGTGTGGCCAATCAAGGCTAATTAAGACCAGGCATGCCAAAATATCAGTCTCAGGGGCACAGGTGGTGCCAATCAAGGCTAATTAGGACCAGGCGCGCCTAATCAGCAATTTCAGTGGCACAGTTGTGGCCAATCAAGGCTAATTAGAAGCAGATGTTTCTCATTAGCGACAATCAAGGCAAATTACCACCAGGCGTGCCTAATCAGCCATTTCAGTGACACAGGTGTGGCCAATCAAGGCTTATTAGGAAAAGGCGCGCGTCATCAGCAATTTCAGTGGCACAGGTGTGGCCAATGAAGGCTAATTAGGACCACGTGTTTCTAAGTAGCGACAATCAGGGCTCATTAGCACCAGGCACGCCTAATCAGCAATTTCAGTGGCGCAGGTTTGGCCAATCAAGGCTAATTAGGACCAGGCACGCCTGATCATCAATTTCAGTTGCACAGGTTTGGCCAATCAAGGCTAAGCAGGACCAGGCACGCCTGATCACCAATTTCAGTGGTACCGGTGTGGGCAATCAAGACTAATTAAGACCAGGTGCGTCCATTCAGTGATTTCAGTGGTTCAGGTGTGGCCAATGAAGGCAAATTAGGACCAGCTATTTTAAATGAGGGACAATCAAGGCGAATTAGGACCAGACGCACCTAAACAGCCATATCAGTGGAACAGGTGTGGCCAATCAAGCCTAATTAGGAACAGGCAGGCCTAATAAGCAATTTCAGTGGCACAGGTGTGGCCAATCAAGGCGAATTTGGACCAGGCGCTCCTAATCAGCAATTTCAGTTTCACAGGTGTTGTCAATTAAGTCTAAGTAGGACCAGCCCTGCCTAATCAGCAATTTCAGTTGCAAGGGGTGGCCAATCAAGGCTAATTAGGACCACGTGTTTATAATTACCGAAAACCAAGGATAATTAGGACCAGGCGCGCCTAATCAGCAACTTCAGTGGCACAGGTGTGGACAAACAAAGCCAATTAGGACCAGGCGCACCTAATCAGCAATTTCTGTATCACAAGTATGGCCAATCAAGACTAATTAAGATCAGGTGCGTCCATTCAGTAATTTCAGTGGTACAGGTCTGGCCAATCAAGGCTAATTAAGACCAGCTGTTTTAAATGAGCGACAATCAAGGCAAATTATGACCAGAAGCACCTAATCAGCCATTTCAGTGGAACAGGTGTGGCCAATCAAGGCTAATTAGGTCCGCGTGTTTATAATTACCGAAAATCAAGGATAATTAGGACCAGGCGCGCCTAATCAGCAACTTCAGTGGCACAGGTGTGGACAAACAAAGCCAATTAGTACAAGGTGCTTCTAATCAGCAATTTCAGTGGTACAGGTGTGGCCAATCAAGGCTAATTAGGACCAGGCGCTCCTAATCAGCAATTTCAGTGGCACAGGTGTGGCCAATCAAGGCTAATTAGGACCAGGGCTGCCTTATCATCAATTACAGTGGCACAGGTGTGGCCAATCAAGGCTTATTAGGACCAAGCACGCGTCATCAGCAATTTCAGTGGCACAGGTGTGGCCAAAAAAGGCTAATTAGAAGCAGATGTTTCTAGTTAGCGACAATCAAGGCAAATTACCACCAGGCGTGCCTAATCAGCAATTTCAGTGACACAGGTGTGGCCTATCAAGGCTAATTAGGACCAGGCACGCCTAATCATCACTGTCAGTGGCACAGGTTTGGCCAATCAAGGCTAAGAAGGACCAAGCGCGCCTGATCAGCAATTTCAGTGGCATGGGTGAGGCCAATAAAGGCTAATTAGGGCAGGCCCGCCTAATCAGCAATTTCAGTGTCACAGGTGTGGCCGATCAAGACTATTTAAGACCAGGTGCGTCCTTTCAGTAATTTCAGTGGTACAGGTGTGGCCAATCAAGGCTAATTAAGACCAGCTCTTTTAAATGAGTGACAATCAAGGCGAATTAGGACCAGACGCACCTAATCAGCCATTTCAGTGGAACAGGTGTGGCCAATCAAGGCTAATTAGGATCGGGCAGGCCTAATCATCAACTTCAGTCACACAGGTGTGGACAATTAGGCTAATTAGGTCCAGGGGCGCCTATGCAGCAATTTCAGTTTCACAGGTGTTGTCAATCAAGTCTAAGTAGGACCAGCCCTGCCTAATCAGCAATTTCGGTTGCAAGGGGTGGCCAATCAAGGCTAATTAGGACCACGTGTTTATAATTACTGAAAATCAAGGATCATTAGGACCAGGCGCGCCTAATCAGCAACTTCAGTGGCACAGGTGTGGACAAACAAAACCAATTAGGACAAGGTGCTTCTAATCAGCAATTTCAGTGTTACAGGTGTGGCCAATCAAGGCTAATTAAGACCAGGCGCACCAAAATATCAGTCTCAGGGGCACAGGTGGTGCCAATCAAGGCTAATTAGGACCAGGCGCGCCTAATCAACAATTTCAGTGGCACAGGTGTGGCCAATCAAGGCTAATTAGAAGCAGATGTTTCTCATTAGCGACAATCAAGGCAAATTACCACCAGGCGTGCCTAATCAGCCATTTCAGTGACACAGGTGTGGCCAATCAAGGCTTATTAGGAAAAGGCGCGCGTCATCAGCAATTTCAGTGGCACAGGTATGGCCAACGAAGGCTAATTAGGACCACGTGTTTCTAAGTAGCGACAATCAGGGCTCATTAGCACCAGGCACGCCTAATCAGCAATATCAGTGGCGCAGGTGTGGCCAAAAAAGGCTAATTAGGACCAGGCGCATCTAATCATCAATTTCGGTAGTACAGGTGTGGCCAACCAAGGCTAAATAGGACCAGGCGCCCCTAATCAGCAATTTCAGTTGCACAGGTTTGGCCAATCAAGGCTAATTAGGACCAGGCACGCCTGATCAGCAATTTCAGTTGCACAGGTTTGGCCAATCAAGGCTAAGTAGGACCAGGCACGCCTGATCACCAATTTCAGTGGTACCGGTGTGGGCAATCAAGACTAATTAAGACCAGGTGCGTCCATTCAGTAATTTCAGTGGTACAGGTGTGGCCAATGAAGGCAAATTAGGACCAGCTATTTTAAATGAGGGACAATCAAGGCGAATTAGGACCAGACGCACCTAAACAGCCATATCAGTGGAACAGGTGTGGCCAATCAAGCCTAATTAGGAACAGGCAGGCCTAATAAGCAATTTCAGTGACACAGGTGTGGCCAATCAAGGCTAATAAGGGGTGGGCGTGCCTAAACAACAATTTCAGTGGCACAGGTGTGGCCAATCAAGGCGAATTTGGACCAGGCGCTCCTAATCAGCAATTTCAGTTTCACAGGTGTTGTCAATCAAGTCTAAGTAGGACCAGCCCTGCCTAATCAGCAATTTCAGTTGCAAGGGGTGGCCAATCAAGGCAAATTAGGACCACGTGTTTATAATTACCGAAAACCAAGGATAATTAGGACCAGGCGCGCCTAATCAGCAACTTCAGTGCACAGGTGTGGACAAACAAAGCCAATTAGGACCAGGCGCACCTAATCAGCAATTTCTGTATCACAAGTATGGCCAATCAAGGCTAATTAAGAAAAGGCACGCCT
This sequence comes from Typhlomys cinereus, assembly GCA_023101885.1. NCBI lineage: Eukaryota > Metazoa > Chordata > Mammalia > Rodentia > Platacanthomyidae > Typhlomys > Typhlomys cinereus. The sequence continues at coordinate 376,324 of JALPQD010000821.1, read as the reverse complement.
AATCATCAATTACAGTGGAACAGGTGTGGCCAATCAAGGCTAATTAGAAGCAGATGTTTCTAATTAGCGACGATCTAGGCAAATTACCACCAGGCGTGCCTAATCAGCAATTTCAGTGACACACGTGTGGCCAATCAAGCTGAGTAGGAACAGGCAGGCCTAATCAGCAATGTAAGTGGCAAAGGTTTAGCCAATCAAGGCTAAGTAGGACCAGGCGCGCCTGATCAGCAATTTCAGTGGCACAGGTGTGGCCAATCAAGACTAATTAAGATCAGGTGCGTCAATTCAGTAATTTCAGTGGTACAGGTGTGGCCAATCAAGGCTAATTAAGACCAGCTGTTTTAAATGAGCGACAATCAAGGCAAATTAGGACCAGAAGCACCTAATCAGCCATTTCAGTGGAAGAGGTGTGGCCAATCAAGGCTAATTAGGTCCACATGTGGTTAATTAGGCTAATTGGGTCCAGGGGCACCTACGCAGCAATTTCATTTGCACAGGTGTGGCCAACAAAGGCTTATTAGGATGGGTCGCGCCTACTCAACAATTTCAGTTGCATAGGTGTGGCCAATCAAGGCTAATTAGGACCACGCGCTACCAATCAGCAATTTAGTGGCACAGGTGTGGCCAATCAAGGCTAATTAAGACCAGGTGCACCAAAATATCAGTCTCAGGGGCACAGGTGGGGCCAATCAAGGCTAATTAGGACCAGGCGTGCCTTATCATCAATTACAGTGGCACAGGTGTGGCCAATCAAGGCTAATTAGGACCAGGCGTGCCTTATCATCAATTACAGTGACACAGGTTTGGCCAATCAAGGCTTATTAGGACCAAGAACACGTCATAAGAAATTTCAGTGGCACAGGTGTGGCCATTGAAGGCTAATTAGGACCACGTGTTTCTAAGTATCGACAATCAGGGCTCATTAGCACCAGGCGCGCCTAATCAGCAATTTCAGTGGGGCAGGTGTGGCCAAAAAAGGCTAAGTAGGACCAGGCACGCCTGATCACCAATTTCAGTGGCACCAGTGTGGGCAATCAAGACTAGTTAAGACCAGGTGCGTCCATTCAGTAATTTCAGGGGTACAGGTGTGGCCAATGAAGGCAAATTAGGACCAGCTATTTTAAATGACTGACAATCAAGGAAAATTAGGACCAGACGCACCTAATCAGCCATTTCAGTGGAACAGGTGTGGACAATCAAGACTAATTAGGAACCGGCAGGCCTAATCATCAACTTCAGTGACACAGGTGTGGTCAATTATGCTAATTAGGTCCAGGGGCGCCTACGCAGCAATTTCAGTTTCACAGGTGTTGTCAATCAAGTCTAAGTAGGACCAGCCCTGCCTAATCAGCAATTTCGGTTGCAAGGGGTGGCCAATCAAGGCTAATTAGGACCACGTGTTTATAATTACCAAAAATCAAGGATAATTAGGGCCAGGCGCGCCTAATCAGCAACTTCAGTTGCACAGGTGTGGACAAACAAAACCAATTAGGACAAGGTGCTTCTAATCAGCAACTTCAGTGGTACAGGTGTGGCCAATCCAGGCTATTTAGGACCAGATGTTTCTAAGTAGCGAATATCAAAGTAATTAGGACCAGGCACGCCAAATCAGGAATATCAGAGGCCCTCGTGAGGCCAATCAAGGCTAAGTACAAACAGGCACGCCTAATCATCAAATTCAGTGGCACAGGTGTGGCCAATCAAGGCTAATTAGGACCAGGCGCCCCTACTCAGCCATTTCAGTGGCACAGGTGTGGACAATCGAGGCTACGTAAAACCAGGCATGCCTAATCAGCAATTTCAGTGGCACAGGTGTGGCCAATCAAGGTTATTTAGTACCAGGTGTTTCTAATTAGCAACAATCAAGGCCTGTTAGAACCAGGAGCGCCTAATCAGCAATTTCAGGGACACAGGGGTGGCCAATCAAGGCTAATTAGGACCAGGCATGCCTGATCAGCAATTTCAGTGGCACAGGTGTGGCCATTCAAGGCTAATTAGGACCAGGCATGCCTGATCACCAATTTCTGTATCACAAGTATGGCCAATCAAGGCTAATTAAGAAAAGGCACGCCTAATCATCAATTACAGTGGCACAGGTGTGGACAATCAAGGTTAATTAGAAGCAGATCTTTCTAATTAGCGACAATCAAGGCAAATTACCGCCAGGCTGCCTAATCAGCAATTTCAGTGACACACGTGTGGCCAATCAAGGCTTATTAGGATCAAGCGCGCGTCATCAGCAATTTCAGTGGCACAGGTGTGGCCAATGAAGGCTAATTAGGACCACGTGTTTCTAAGTAGCGACAATCAGGGCTTATTAGCACCAGGCGCCCCTAATCAGCAACTTCAGTGGCACAGGTGTGGCCATTCAAGGCAAATTAACAACAGGCGCGCCTACCTAGCAATTTCTGTGGCACAGGTGTGGCCAATCAAGACTAATTAGGACCAGACGCGCCTAATCACCCACTTCAGTGGCACAGATTTGGCCAATTCATCCTATTGAGGACCAGGTGTTTCTAAGTAGCGAATATCAAAGCTAATTAGAACCAGGCACGCCAAATCAGCAATTTCAGTGGCACAGGTGTGGCCAATCATGGCTAAGTACAAACAGGCACGCCTAATCATCAAATTCATTGGCCCACGTGTGGTCAATCAAGGCTAATTAGGACCAGGCGTGCCTACGCAGCAATTTCAGTGGCACAGGTGTGGCCAATCAAGGCTAATTAAGACCAGGCGTGCCAAAATAGCAGTCTCAAGGGCACAGGTGTGGCCAATCAAGGCTAATTAGGATCAGGCTCTCCTAATAAGCCGTTTCAGTGGCACAGGTGTGGCCAATCAAGGCCGTTTAGGACCAGGCAATCCTAATCAGCCATTTCAGGGGCACAGATGTGGCCAGTCAAGGCTAATTAGGACAAGTCGCGCTGAATCAGCAACTTCAGTGGCACAGATGTGGCCAATTAAGCCTATTTAGGACCATGTGTTTCTAAGTAGAAAATATCAAAGCTAATTAGTACCAGGCACGCCAAATCAGCAATTTCAGTGGGACAGGTGTGGCCAATCAGTGCTAATTAGCAACAGGCGCATCTACCTAGCAATTTCTGTGGCACAGGTGTGGCCAATCAAGACTAATTAGGACCAGGCGCGCCTATTCCCCAATATCAGAGGCACAGGTGTGGCGAATCAAGGCTAATTAGGACCAGGCGCTCCTAATCAGCCATTTCAGTGGCACAGGTGTGGCCAATCAATGCGAATTAAGATCAGGCACGCCAAAATAGCAGTCTCAGGGGCACACGTGTGGCCAATCAAGGCTAATTAGGATCAGGCTCTCCTAATCAGCCATTTCAGTGGCACAGGTGTGGCCATTCAAGGCTAATTAGGATCAGGCGCGCCTAATCAGCAATTTCTGTATCACAAGTATGGCCAATCAAGGCTAATTAAGAAAAGGCACGCCTAATCATCAATTACAGTGGCACAGGTGTGGACAATCAAGGTTAATTAGAAGCAGATCTTTCTAATTAGCGACAATCAAGGCAAATTACCGCCAGGCTGCCTAATCAGCAATTTCAGTGACACACGTGTGGCCAATCAAGGCTTATTAGGATCAAGCGCGCATCATCAGCAATTTCAGTGGCACAGGTGTGGCCAATGAAGGCTAATTAGGACCACGTGTTTCTAAGTAGCGACAATCAGGGCTTATTAGCACCAGGCGCCCCTAATCAGCAACTTCAGTGGCACAGGTGTGGCCATTCAAGGCAAATTAACAACAGGCGCGCCTACCTAGCAATTTCTGTGGCACAGGTGTGGCCAATCAAGACTAATTAGGACCAGACGCGCCTAATCACCCACTTCAGTGGCACAGATTTGGCCAATTCATCCTATTGAGGACCAGGTGTTTCTAAGTAGCGAATATCAAAGCTAATTAGAACCAGGCACGCCGAATCAGCAATTTCAGTGGCACAGGTGTGGCCAATCATGGCTAAGTACAGACAGGCGCGCCTAATCATCAAATTCATTGGCCCACGTGTGGTCAATCAAGGCTAATTAGGACCAGGCGTGCCTACGCAGCAATTTCAGTGGCACAGGTGTGGCCAATCAAGGCTAATTAAGACCAGGCGTGCCAAAATAGCAGTGTCAGGGGCACAGGTGTGGCCAATCAAGGCTAATTAGGGTCAGGCTCTCCTAATAAGCCATTTCAGTGGCACAGGTGTGGCCAATCAAGGCCATTTAGGACCAGGCAATCCTAATCAGCAATTTCAGGGGCACAGATGTGGCCAATCAAGGCTAATTAGGACAAGTCGCGCTTAATCAGCAACTTCAGTGGCACAGATGTGGCCAATTAAGCCTATTTAGGACCATGTGTTTCTAAGTAGAAAATATCAAAGCTAATTAGTACCAGGCACGCCAAATCAGCAATTTCAGTGGGACAGGTGTGGCCAATCAGGGCTAATTAGCAACAGGCGCATCTACCTAGCAATTTCTGTGGCACAGGTGTGGCCAATCAAGACTAATTAGGACCAGACGCGCCTAATCACCCACTTCAGTGGCACAGATTTGGCCAATTCATCCTATTGAGGGCCAGGTGTTTCTAAGTAGCGAATATCAAAGCTAATTAGAACCAGGCACGCCGAATCAGCAATTTCAGTGGCACAGGTGTGGCCAATCATGGCTAAGTACAGACAGGCGCGCCTAATCATCAAATTCATTGGCCCACGTGTGGTCAATCAAGGCTAATTAGGACCAGGCGTGCCTACGCAGCAATTTCAGTGGCACAGGTGTGGCCAATCAAGGCTAATTAAGACCAGGCGTGCCAAAATAGCAGTGTCAGGGGCACAGGTGTGGCCAATCAAGGCTAATTAGGGTCAGGCTCTCCTAATAAGCCATTTCAGTGGCACAGGTGTGGCCAATCAAGGCCATTTAGGACCAGGCAATCCTAATCAGCAATTTCAGGGGCACAGATGTGGCCAATCAAGGCTAATTAGGACAAGTCGCGCTTAATCAGCAACTTCAGTGGCACAGATGTGGCCAATTAAGCCTATTTAGGACCATGTGTTTCTAAGTAGAAAATATCAAAGCTAATTAGTACCAGGCACGCCAAATCAGCAATTTCAGTGGGACAGGTGTGGCCAATCAGGGCTAATTAGCAACAGGCGCATCTACCTAGCAATTTCTGTGGCACAGGTGTGGCCAATCAAGACTAATTAGGACCAGGCGCGCCTATTCCCCAATATCAGAGGCACAGGTGTGGCGAATCAAGGCTAATTAGGACCAGGCGCTCCTAATCAGCCATTTCAGTGGCACAGGTGTGGCCAATCAATGCGAATTAAGATCAGGCATGCCAAAATAGCAGTCTCAGGGGCACACGTGTGGCCAATCAAGGCTAATTAGGATCAGGCTCTCCTAATCAGCCATTTCAGTGGCACAGGTGTGGCCATTCAAGGCTAATTAGGACCAGGCATGCCTATTCAGCAATGTCAGTGGCACAAGTTTGGCCAATCAAGGCTAAGTAGGACCAGCCGCGCCTGATCAGCAATTTCAGTGGCATGGGTGAGGCCAATAAAGGCTAATTAGGACCAGGCGCCCCTGATCAACAATTTCAGTGGCAGAGGTGTGGCCAATCAAGACTAATTAAGACTAGGTGCGTCTATTCAGTAATTTCAGTGATACAGGAGGGGCCAATCAAGTCTAATTAGGACCAGCTGTTTTAAATGAGCGACAATCAAGGCTAATTAGGATAAGGCGTTCCTAATCAGCAATTTCAGATTCACAGGTGTTGGCAATCAAGTCTAAGTGGCACCAGGCGTGCATAATCAGCAATTTAAGTGGCACAGATGTGGCCAATCAAGGCTAATTAGGACCAGGCGTGCCGAATCACCAATTTCAGAGGCACAGGTGTGACCAATCAAGGCTACTTACCACCAGGCGCTCCTAATCATCATTTTCACTGGCACAGGTGTGGCCAATCAAGGCTACCTAGCACCAGGCGCTCCTAATCAGCACTTTCACTGGCACAGATGTGGCCAATCAAGGCTAATTAGGACCAGGCTTGCCTAGTCAGCAATTTCAGTGGCACAGGTGTGACCAATGAAGACTAATTAGGACAAGGTGTTTCTAATCAGTGATAAGCAAGGCTAATTAGCAACAGGCGTGCCTAATAAGCGATTTTACTGGCACAGGTATGGCCAAACAAGGCTAATTAGGACCAGGCGTGCCTAATCATCAATTTCAGAGGCACAGGTGTGACCAATCAAGGCTACTTACAACTAGGCGCTCCTAAACATCACTTTCACTGGCACAGGTGTGGCCAATCAAGGCTACCTAGCACCAGGCGCTCCTAATCAGCACTTTCACTGGCACAGATGTGTCCAATCAAGGCTAATTAGGATCTGGCGGGCCTAATCATCAACTTCAGTGGCACAGGTGTGGTCAATTAGGCTAATTAGATCCAGGGGCGCCTACGCAGCAATTTCAGTTTCACAGGTTTTGTCAATCAAGTCTAAGAAGGACCAGCCCTGCCTAATCAGCAATTTCAGTTGCAAGGGGTGGCCAATCAAGGCAAATTAGGACCACGTGTTTATAATTACCAAAAATCAAGGATAATTAGGACCAGGCGCGCCTAATCAGCACCTTCAGTGGCACAGGTGTGGACAAACAAAACCAATCAGGACAAGGTGCTTCTAATCAGCAATTTCATTGGTACAGGTGTGGCCAATCGAGGCTATTTAGGACCAGGTGTTTTTAATTAGCGACAGTCAAGGCTAATTGGGATCAGGCACGCCAAATTAGCAATTTCAGTGGCACAGGTGTGGCCAAACAAAGCTAATTAGGACCAGGCACGCCTAATCAGCAATTTCAGTGGCACAGGTGTGGCCAATCAAGGCTAAGTAGGACCAGGCGCGCCTGATCAGCAATTTCAGTGGCATGGGAAAGGCCAATAAAGGCTAATTAGGACCAGGCGCGCCTAATCAGCAATTTCAGTGGAACAGGTGTGGCCAATCAAGACTAATTAGGACAAGTCCCACCTAATCAGCAACTTCAGTGGCACAGATGTAGCCAATTAAGCCGATTTAGGACCAGGTGTTTCTAAGTAGCGAATATCAAAGCTAATTAGGACCAGACACGCCAAATCAGCAATTTCAGTGGCACAGGTGTGGGCAATCAAGGCTTAGTATGAACAGGCGCGTCTAATCATCAAATTCAGAGGACCAGGTATTGTCAATCAAGGCTAATTAGGTCCAGGTGCGTCTATTCAGTAATTTCAGTGGCACAGGTGTGGCCAATCAAGACTAATTAAGACCAGGTGCGTCTATTCAGTAATTTCAGTGGTATAGGTGGGGCCAATCAAGTCTAATTAGGACCAGCTGTTTTAAATGATCAACAATCAAGGCTAATTAGGACCAAGCGCACCTATTCAGCAATTTCAGTTTCACAGGTGTTGGCAATCAAGTCTAAGTAGAACCAGGCGTGCCTAATCAGCCATTTAAGTCGCACAGATGTGGCCAATCAAGGCTAATTAGGACCAGGCGTGCCTAATCATCAATTTCAGAGGCACAGGTGTGACCAATCAAGGCTACTTACCACCAGGCGCTCCTAATCATCACTTTCACTGGCACAGGTGTGGCCAATCAAGGCTACCTAGCACAGGTGCTCCTAATCAGCACTTTCACTGGCACAGATGTGGCCAATCAAGGCTAATTAGGACCAGGCGTACCTAGTCAGCAATTTCAGTGACACAGGTGTGACCAATGAAGCCTATTTAGGACAAGGTGTTTCTAATCAGCGATAAAAGTAGCGAATATCAAAGCTAATTAGGACCAGACATGCCAAATCAGCAATTTCAGTGGCACAGGTATGGGCAATCAAGGCTTGGTATGAACAGGCGCGTCTAATCATCAAATTCAGAGGACCAGGTATTGTCAATCAAGGCTAATTAGGTCCAGGTGCGTCTATTCAGTAATTTCAGTGGTACAGGTGTGGCCAATTAAGGCTAATTAGGACCAGGCGCTCCTAATCAGCAATTTCAGAGGCACAGGTGTGGACAATCAAAGCTAATTAGGACCAGGCACTCCACATCAGCAATTTCAGTGGCACAGGTGTGGCCAATCAAGACTAATTAAGACCAGGTGCGTCTATTCAGTAATTTCAGTGGTATAGGTGGGGCCAATCAAGTCTAATTAGGACCAGCTGTTTTAAATGATCGACAATCAAGGCTAATTAGGACCAAGCGCTCCTAATCAGCAATTTCAGTGGCTCAGGTGTGGCCAACAAAGGCTTATTAGGACCAGACGCGGCTACTCAAATATTTCAGTGTCTCAGGTGTGGCCAATCAAGGCTAATTATAACCAGGGGCGCCTATGCAGCAATTTCAGAGGCACAGGTCTGACCAATCAAGGCTAATTAGGACCAGGCGAGTCTAATCAGCAATTTCGGTAGTACAAGTGTGGCCAATGAAGGGTAATTAAGACCAGGCGCGACTAATCAGCAATAGCAGTGGCACAGGTGTGGCCAATGAAGGCTAATTAGGACCAGGCATGCCTACGCACCAATTTCAGTGGCACAAGGGTAATTAGGATCAGGTGTTTCTAATTAGCAACAATCACGGCTAATTAGGACCAGGGGCGCCTAATCAGCAATTTCAGGGGCACAGGTGTGGCCAATCAAGGCTAATTAGTACCAGGCGCATCTAATCAGCAATTTCAGTAGTACAGGTGTGGCCAATGAAGGCTAATTAACACCAGGCTCGCCTAATCAGCAATATCAGTGGCACAGGTGTGGCCAATCAAGGCTAATTATGACCAGGCGCTCCTGATCAGCATTTTAAGTGGCACAGGTGTGGCCAATCAAGCTAATTAGGAGCAGGCGTGCCTAGTCAGCAATTTCAGTGGCACCCGTGTGGCCAATCAAGGCTAAGTAGGACCAGGCCTGCCTAATCAGCAATTTCAGTGGCTCAGGTGTGGCCAATCAAGGGTAATTAGGACCATGTATTTATAATTACTGAAAATCAAGGATAATTAAGAACAGGCGTTTCTAATCAGTAATTTTAGTTGCACAGGTGTGGCCAATCAAGGCTAATTAGGACCAGGCGCGCCTGAGCAGCAATTTCAGTGGCACAGGTGTGGCCAATCAAGGCTATTTAATACCAGGCATGCCAAATCATCAATCTCAGGGGCACAGGTGTGACCAATCAAGGCTAATTAGCACCAGGCGCGCCAAATCAGCAATTTCAGTAGCACAGTTGTGACCAATTAAGGCTAATTAGGACCAGGCTCGGCTAATCAGCAATATCCGTGGCACAGGTATGGCCAATCCAGGCTAATTATTACCAGGTGTTTCTAATTAGCACCAATCACGGCTAATTAGCATCAGGCGCTCCTAATCAGCAATTTCAGAGGCACAGGCGTGGCCAATCAAGGCTAATTAAGACCAGGAGTGCCTAATCAGCAATTTCAGTGGCACAGTTGTGGCCTATCAAGGTTATTTAAGACCAGACATTTCTCATTAGCGAAAATCAAGGCTAATTAAGACCAGGCACACCTAATCATCAATTTCAGAGGCATAGGTGCTGCCAAACAAGGCTAAATAGGACCAGGCACGTCTAATCAGCAATTTCAGTAGTACAGTTGTGGCCAACGAAGACTAATTAAGACCAGGCGCACCTAACCAGCAATATCAGTGGCACAGGTGTGGCCAATGAAGGCTAATTAGGACCAGGCATGCCTACACACCAATTTCAGTCACACAGGTGTGGCCACTCAGGTCTAATTAGCACCATACTAGCCTTCTCAGCAATTTCTGTGTCACAGGTTTGCCCAATCAAGGCTAAGTAGGACCAGGCCTGCCTAATCAGCAATTTCAGTGGCACAGGTGTGGCCAATCAAGGGTAATTAGGACCATGTATTTATAATTACTGAAAATCAAGGATAATTAAGAACAGGCGTTTCTAATCAGTAATTTTAGTTGCACAGGTGTGGCCAATGAAGGCTAATTAGGGCCAGGCGTGCCTGAGCAGCAATTTCAGTGGCACAGGTGTGGCCAATGAAGGCTATTTAATACCAGGCATGCCAAATCAGCAATCTCAGGGGCACAGGTGTGACCAATGAAGGCAAATTAGAACCAGGCGCGCATAATCAGCAATTTCAGTAGCACAGTTGTGACCAATCAAGGCTAATTAGGACCAGGCTCGCCTAATCAGCAATTTCACTGGCACAGGTGTGGCCAATCAAGTCTAATTAGGACCTGGCGAGCCTAATCAGCAATATCAGTTGCACAGGTTTGCCCAATCAAGGCTAATTAGGACCAGGCGTGCCTAATAAGCAATTTCAGTGGCACAGGTGTGGCCAATCAAGGTTAATTAAGACCAGGCGTGCCTAATAAGCAAATTCAGTGGCACAGGTGTGCCCAATCAAGGCTAATTAGAACCAGGCGCCCCTAATCAACAGCCTCAGAGGCACAGGTGTGGCCAATCAAGGCTAATTAGGATCAGTTGTACCTAATCAGCAATTTCAGTGGCACAGGTGTGGCCAATCAGGGCTAATTAAGACCAGGAGCGTCTATTTAGTAATTTCAGTGGTACAGGTGTAGCCAATCAAGGCCAATTAGGACCAGGTGTTTTATATGAGCGACAATCAAGGCTAATTAGGACCAGATGCACCTAATCAGCAATTTCAGAGGCACAGGTGTGGCCAAACAAACCTAATTAGGACCAGGCGCGCCTAATCAGCAATTTCAGTGGTACAGGTTTGGCCAACAAAGGCTTATTAGGAGCAGACGCGCCGACTCAAAAATTTCAGTGACTCAGGTGTGGCCAATCAATGCTAATTATAACCACGCGCCTATGCAGCAATATCAGTGGCACAGGTGTGGCCAAACAAGGCTAATTAGGACCAGGCGCACCCAATCAGCAATTCCAGTGATACCGGTGTGCCCGATCAAGGCTAATTAGGATCAGTCGCGCCTAATAAGCAATTTCATTGGCACAGGTGTGCCCAATCAAGGCTAATTCGGACCAGGGGCGTCTAATCAGAAGCCTCAGGGGCCCAGGTGTGGCCAATCAAGGCTAATTAGGACCAGGCACGTCTAATCAGCCATTTCAGTAGTACAGGTGTGGCCAATCAAGGCTAATTAGGACCAGATGTTTCTAATTTGAGACAATCAGGACTAATTAGCATGAATAGCGTCTAATCAGCAATTTCAGTTTCAAAGGTGTGGCCAATCAAGGCTAATTAGGACCATGCACGTCTAATCAGCCATTTCATTAGTACAGGTGTGGCCAATAAAGGCTAATTAGGAAGAGATGTTTCGAATTTGAGACAATCAGGGCTAATTAGCACAAACAGCGTCTAATCAGCAATTTCAGAGGCACAGGTGTGGCCAAACAAGGCTAAATAGGACCAGGGGCGCCTAATCAGCAATTTCAGTGGCTCAGGTGTGGCCAACAAAGGCTTATTAGGACCAGACGCGGCTACTCAAATATTTCAGTGTCTCAGGTGTGGCCAATCAAGGCTAATTATAACCAGGGGCGCCTATGCAGCAATTTCAGAGGCACAGGTCTGACCAATCAAGGCTAATTAGGACCAGGCGAGTCTAATCAGCAATTTCGGTAGTACAAGTGTGGCCAATGAAGAGTAATTAAGACCAGGCGCGACTAATCAGCAATAGCAGTGGCACAGGTGTGGCCAATGAAGGCTAATTAGGACCAGGCATGCCTACGCACCAATTTCAGTGGCACAAGGGTAATTAGGATCAGGTGTTTCTAATTAGCAACAATCACGGCTAATTAGGACCAGGGGCGCCTAATCAGCAATTTCAGGGGCACAGGTGTGGCCAATCAAGGCTAATTAGTACCAGGCGCGTCTAATCAACAATTTCAGTAGTACAGGTGTGGCCAATGAAGGCTAATTAACACCAGGCTCGCCTAATCAGCAATATCAGTGGCACAGGTGTGGCCAATCAAGGCTAATTATGACCAGGCGCTCCTGATCAGCATTTTAAGTGGCACAGGTGTGGCCAATCAAGCTAATTAGGAGCAGGCGTGCCTAGTCAGCAATTTCAGTGGCACCCGTGTGGCCAATCAAGGCTAAGTAGGACCAGGCCTGCCTAATCAGCAATTTCAGTGGCTCAGGTGTGGCCAATCAAGGGTAATTAGGACCATGTATTTATAATTACTGAAAATCAAGGATAATTAAGAACAGGCGTTTCTAATCAGTAATTTTAGTTGCACAGGTGTGGCCAATCAAGGCTAATTAGGACCAGGCGCGCCTGAGCAGCAATTTCAGTGGCACAGGTGTGGCCAATCAAGGCTATTTAATACCAGGCACGCCAAATCATCAATCTCAGGGGCACAGGTGTGACCAATCAAGGCTAATTAGCACCAGGCGCGCCAAATCAGCAATTTCAGTAGCACAGTTGTGACCAATTAAGGCTAATTAGGACCAGGCTCGGCTAATCAGCAATATCCGTGGCACAGGTATGGCCAATCCAGGCTAATTATTACCAGGTGTTTCTAATTAGCACCAATCACGGCTAATTAGCATCAGGCGCTCCTAATCAGCAATTTCAGAGGCACAGGCGTGGCCAATCAAGGCTAATTAAGACCAGGCGTGCCTAATCAGCAATTTCAGTGGCACAGTTGTGGCCTATCAAGGTTATTTAAGACCAGACATTTCTCATTAGCGAAAACCAAGGCTAATTAAGACCAGGAACGCCTAATCATCAATTTCAGAGGCATAGGTGCTGCCAAACAAGGCTAAATAGGACCAGGCGCGTCTAATCAGCAATTTCAGTAGTACAGTTGTGGCCAATGAAGGCTAATTAAGACCAGGCGCACCTAACCAGCAATATCAGTGGCACAGGTGTGGCCAATCAAGGCTAATTAGGACCAGGCACGCCTACACACCAATTTCAGTCAAACAGGTGTGGCCACTCAGGACTAATTAGCACCATACTAGCCTTCTCAGCAATTTCTGTGTCACAGGTTTGCCCAATCAAGGCTAAGTAGGACCAGGCCTGCCTAATCAGCAATTTCAGTGGCTCAGGTGTGGCCAATCAAGGGTAATTAGGACCATGTATTTATAATTACCGAAAATCAAGGATAATTAAGAACAGGCGTTTCTAATCAGTAATTTTAGTTGCACAGGTGTGGCCAATGAAGGCTAATTAGGGCCAGGCGCGCCTGAGCAGCAATTTCAGTGGCACAGGTGTGGCCAATCAAGGCTATTTAATACCAGGCACGCCAAATCAGCAATCTCAGGGCACAGGTGTGACCAATCAAGGCAAATTAGCACCAGGCGCGCATAATCAGCAATTTCAGTAGCACAGTTGTGACCAATCAAGGCTAATTAGGACCAGGCTCGCCGAATCAGCAATTTCACTGGCACAGGTGTGGCCAATCAAGTCTAATTAGGACCTGGCGAGCCTAATCAGCAATATCAGTTGCACAGGTTTGCCCAATCAAGGCTAATTAGGACCAGGCATGCCTAATAAGCAATTTCAGTGGCACAGGTGTGGCCAATCAAGGCTAATTAAGACCAGGCGTGCCTAATAAGCAAATTCAGTGGCACAGGTGTGCCCAATCAAGGCTAATTAGAACCAGGCGCCCCTAATCAGCAGCCTCAGAGGCACAGGTGTGGCCAATCAAGGCTAATTAGGATCAGGTGTACCTAATCAGCAATTTCAGTGGCACTGGTGTGGCCAATCAAGGCAAATTAGTACCAGGCGCGCCTAATCAGCAATTTCAGTGGCACAGGTGTGGCCAATCAGGGCTAATTAAGACCAGGAGCGTCTATTTAGTAATTTCAGTGGTACAGGTGTAGCCAATCAAGGCCAATTAGGACCAGGTGTTTTATATGAGCGACAATCAAGGCTAATTAGGACCAGATGCACCTAATCAGCAATTTCAGAGGCACAGGTGTGGCCAAACAAACCTAATTAGGACCAGGCGCGCCTAATCAGCAATTTCAGTGGTACAGGTTTGGCCAACAAAGGCTTATTAGGAGCAGACGCGCCGACTCAAAAATTTCAGTGACTCAGGTGTGGCCAATCAATGCTAATTATAACCACGCGCCTATGCAGCAATATCAGTGGCACAGGTGTGGCCAAACAAGGCTAATTAGGACCAGGCGCACCCAATCAGCAATTCCAGTGATACCGGTGTGCCCGATCAAGGCTAATTAGGATCAGTCGCGCCTAATAAGCAATTTCATTGGCACAGGTGTGCCCAATCAAGGCTAATTTGAACCAGGGGCGTCTAATCAGAAGCCTCAGGGGCCCAGGTGTGGCCAATCAAGGCTAATTAGGACCAGGCACGTCTAATCAGCCATTTCAGTAGTACAGGTGTGGCCAATCAAGGCTAATTAGGACCAGATGTTTCTAATTTGAGACAATCAGGACTAATTAGCACGAATAGCGTCTAATCAGCAATTTCAGTTTCAAAGGTGTGGCCAATCAAGGCTAATTAGGACCATGCACGTCTAATCAGCCATTTCATTAGTACAGGTGTGGCCAATAAAGGCTAATTAGGAAGAGATGTTTCGAATTTGAGACAATCAGGGCTAATTAGCACAAACAGCGTCTAATCAGCAATTTCAGAGGCACAGGTGTGGCCAAACAAGGCTAAATAGGACCAGGGGCGCCTAATCAGCAATTTCAGTGGCTCAGGTGTGGCCAACAAAGGCTTATTAGGACCAGACGCGGCTACTCAAATATTTCAGTGTCTCAGGTGTGGCCAATCAAGGCTAATTATAACCAGGGGCGCCTATGCAGCAATTTCAGAGGCACAGGTCTGACCAATCAATTTGCTAATTTCGCACACCTGGTCCTAATTAGCTTTGAATGGTCACAGCTGTTCCACTGAAATTGCTGATTAGGCCCGCCTGGTACGAATTAGCGTTCATTGACCACACCTGTGCCACTGAAATGGCTTATGCGGTTGATCCTAATTAGCCTTGATTGGCCTCACCTGTGCCAGTGAAAGTGATGATTAGGAGCGCCTGGTGCTAATTAGCCTTGATTGGCCACACCTGTGTCAGTGAAAGTGCTGATTAGGAGCGCTGGTGCTAATTATCTTTGATTGGCCACACCTGTGCCAGTGAAAGTGCTGATTAGGAGAGCCTGGTGCTAATTAGCCTTGATTGGCAACACCTTTGAAACTGAAATTGCTGATCAGCTGCGCCTGGTCCTAATTAGCCTTGATTGGCCACACCTGTGCCTGTGACAGTGCTGATTAGGAGTGCCTGGTGCTAATTAGCCTTGATTGGCTCCACCTGTGCTACTGAAATTGCTAATTTGGCACACCAGGTCCTAATTAGCTTTGAATGGTCACAGCTGTTCCACTGAAATTGCTGATTAAGCGTGCCTGGTCCTAATTAGCCTTGATTGGCAACACTTGTGAAACTGAAATTGCCGATCAGCTGCGCCTGGTCCTTAATATCCTTGATTGGCCACACCTGTGCCACTGAAATTGTTGTTTAGGCACGGCTATTCCTAAATAGCTTTGATTTGCCACACCTATACCACTGAAATTGCTGATTCGGCCCGCCTGGTATGAATGAGCGTTCATTGACCACACCTGTGCCATTGAAATGGCTGATGCGCCTGGTCCTAATTAGCCTTGATTGGCCACACCTGTGCCAGTGAAAGTGCTGATTAGGAGCGCCTGGTGCTAATTAGCTTTGATTGGCCACACTTGTGCCAGTTAAAGTGACGATTAGGAGAGCCTGGTGCTAATTAGCCTTGATTGGCAACACCTTTGAAATTGAAATTGCTGATCAGCTGCGCCTGGTCCTAAAGAGCCTTGATTGGCCACACCTGTGCCACTGAAATTGCTGATGAGCTGCGCCTGGTCCTAAATAGCCTTGATTGGCCAAACCTGTGCCACCGAAATTGTTGTTTAGGCACGGCTACTCCTAATTAGCCTTGATTGGCCACACCTGTTCTACGGAAATTGCTAATTTCGAGTACCTGTTCCTAATTAGCTTTGAATGGTCACAGCTGTTCCACTGAAATTGCTGATTAGGCCCGCCTGCTACTAATTAGCGTTCATTGACCACACCTGTACCACTGAAATGGCTGATGAGCCTGGTCCTAATTAGCCTTGATTGGCCACACCTGTGCCAGTGAAAGTGCTGATTAGGAGCGCCTGGTGGTAATTAGCCTTGATTGGCCACACCTGTGCAACGGAAATTGCTGATTTGGCGCACCTAGTCATAATTACTCTGGATTGGCCACAGCTCTGCCAGTGAAAGTTCTGATAAGGAGCGCCTGGTGGTAATTAGCCTTGATTGGCCACACCTGTGCTACGGAAATTGCTGATTTGGCGCACCTAGTCCTAATTACTCTTGATTGGCCACACCTGTGCCAGTGAAAGTGCTGATTAGGAGCGCCAGGTGGAAATTAGCCTTGATTGTCCACACCTGTGCTACGGAAATTGCTGATTTGGCGCACCTGGTCCTAATTAGTCTTGATTGGCCACACCTGTGCCAGTGAAAGTGCTGATTAGGAGCGCCTGGTACTAATTAGCCCTGGTTGCCCACACCTGTGCTCCGGAAATTGCTGATTTGGCGCACCTGGTCCTAATTAGTCTTGATTAGCCACACTTGTGCCAGTGAGAGTGCTGATTAGGAGCGCCTGGTGCTAATTAGACTTGATTGGCCACACCTGTGCCAGTGAAAGTGCTGATTAGGAGTGCCTGGTGCCAATTAGCCTTGATTGCCCACACCTGTGCTCCGTAAATTGCTGATTTGGCGCACCTGGTCCTAATTAGCTTTGAATGGTCACAGCTGTTCCACTGAAATTGCTGATTAGGCCCACCTGCTACGAATTAGCGTTCATTGACCACACCTGTGCCAGTGAAATGGCTGATGCGCCTGGTCCTAATTAGCCTTGATTGGCCACACCTGTGCCAGTGAAAGTGATGATTAGGAGCGCCTGGTGCTAATTAGCCTTGATTGGCCACACCTGTGCTACGGAAATTGCTGATTTGGCGCACCTGGTCCTAATTTGTCTTGATTGGCCACACCTGTGCCAGTGAAAGTGCTGATTAGGAGCGCCTGGTACTAATTAGCCTTGATTGGCCACACCTATGCTACGCAAACTGCTAATTTCGAGCACCTGGTCCTAATTAGCTTTGAATGGTCACAGCTGTTCCACTGAAATTGCTGATTAGGCCCGCCTGCTACGAATTAGCGTTCATTGACCACACCTGTGCCACTGAAATGGCTGATGCGCCTGGTCCTAATTAGCCTTGGTTGGCCACATCTGTGCCAGTGAAAGTGCTGATTAGGAGCGCCTGGTGCTAATTAGCCTTGATTGGCCACACCTGTGCTACGGAAATTGCTAATTTCGCGCACCTGGTCCTAATTAGCTTTGAATGGTCACAGCTGTTCCACAGTATTTGCTGATTAGGCCCGCCTGGTACGAATTAGCGTTCATTGACCACACCTGTACCACTGAAATGGCTGATGAGCCTGGTCCTAATTAGCCTTGATTGGCCACACCTGTGCCAGTGAAAGTGTTGATTAGGAGCGCCTGGTGGTAATTATCCTTGATTGGCCACACCTGTGCAACGGAAATTGCTGATTTGGCGCACCTAGTCATAATTACTCTTCATTGGCCACAGCTGTGCCAGTGAAAGTTCTGATAAGTTGCGACTGGTGCTAATTAGCCTTAATTGGCCACACCTGTGCTACGGAAATTGCTGATTTGGCGCACCTAGTCCTAATTACTCTTGATTGGCAACACCTGTGTCAGTGAAAGTGCTGATTAGGAGCGCCAGGTGGTAATTAGCCTTGATTGTCCACACCTGTGCTACGGAAATTGCTGATTTGGCGCACCTGGTCCTATTAGTCTTGATTGGCCACACCTGTGAAAGTGAAAGTGATGATTAGGAGCGCCTGGTGCTAATTAGCCTTGATTGCCCACACCTGTGCTCCGTAAATTGCTGATTTGGCGCACCTGGTCCTACTTAGCTTTGAATGGTCACAGCTGTTCCACTGAAATTGCTGATTAGACCCGCCTGCTACTAATTACCGTTCATTGACCACACCTGTCCAGTGAAATGGCTGATGCGCCTGGTCCTAATAAGCTTTCATTTGCCACACCTGTGCCAGCGAAAGTGCTGATTAGGAGCGCCTGGTGCTAATTAGCCATGATTGGCCAAACCTGTGCTACGGAAATTGCTGATTTGGCGCACCTGGTCCTAATTAGTCCTGATTGGCCACACCGGTGCCAGTGAAAGTGCTGATTAGGAGCGCCTGGTACTAATTAGCTTGATTGGCTACACCTATGCTACGCAAATTGATAATTACGCGCACCTGGTCCTAATTAGCTTTGAATGGTCACAGCTGTTCCAGTGAAATTGCTGGTTAGGCCCGCCTGCTACGAATTAGCATTCATTGACCACACCTGTGCCACTGAAATGGCTGATGCGCCTGGTCCTAATTAGCCTTGGTTGGCCACATCTGTGCCAGTGAAAGTGCTGATTAGGAGCGCCTGGTGCTAATTAGCCTTGATTGGCCACACCTGTGCTACGGAAATTGCTAATTTCCCACACCTGGTCCTAATTAGCTTTGAATGGTCACAGCTGTTCCACTGAAATTGCTGATTAGACCCGCCTGCTACGAATTAGCGTTCATTGACCACACCTGTGCCACTGAAATGGCTGATGCGCCTAGTCCTAATTAGCTTTGATTGGCCACACCTGTGCCAGTGAAAGTGCTGATTAGGAGCGCCTGGTGCTAATTAGCCTTGATTGGCCACACCTGTGCTATGGAAATTGCTGATTTGGCGAATCTAGTCCTAATTACTCTTGATTTCCACACCTGTGCTAGTGAAAGTGATGATTAGGAGCGACTGGTGCTAATTAGCCTTGATTGGCCACACCTGTGCTACGGAAATTGCTAATTTCGCGCACCTGGTCCTAATTAGCTTTGAATGGTCACAGCTGTTCCTCTGAAATTGCTGATTAGGCCCGCCTGCTACGAATTAGCGTTCATTGACCACACCTGTGCCACTGAAATGGCTTATGCGGTTGATCCTAATTAGCCTTGATTACCCACAGCTGTGCCAGTGAAAGTTCTGATAAGGAGCGACTGGTGCTAATTAGCCTTGATTGGCCACACCTGAGCTACGAAAATTGCTGATTTGGCGCACCTAGTCCTAATTACTCTTGATTGGCCACACCTGTGCCAGTGAAAGTGCTGATTAGGAGCGCCAGGTGGTAATTAGCCTTGATTGTCCACACCTGTGCTACGGAAATTGCTGATTTGGTGCACCTGGTCCTAATTAGTCTTGATTGGCCACACCTGTGCCATTGAAAGTGCTGATTAGGAGCGCCTAGTGCTAATTAGCCTTGATTGCCCACACTTGTGCTCCGTAAATTGCTGATTTGGCGCACCTGGTCCTAATTAGCTTTGAATGGTCACAGCTGTTCCACTGAAATTGCTGATTAGACCCGCCTGCTAGAATTAGCGTTCATTGACCACACCTGTGCCAGTGAAATGGCTGATGTGCCTGGTCCTAATTAGCTTTGATTGGCCACACCTGGGCCAGTGAAAGTGGTGATTAGGAGCGCCGGGTGCTAATTAGCCTTGATTGGCCACACCTGTGCTACGGAAATTGCTGATTTGGCGCATCTAGTCCTAATTACTCTTGATTTCCACACCTGTGCTAGTGAAAGTGATGATTAGGAGCGCCTGGTGCTAATTAGCCTTGATTGGCCACACCTGTGCCAGTGAAAGTGCTGATTAGGAGTGCCTGGTGCCAATTAGCCTTGATTGCCCACACCTGTGCTCCGTAAATTGCTGATTTGGCGCACCTGGTCCTAATTAGCTTTGAATGGTCACAGCTGTTCCACTGAAATTGCTGATTAGGCCCACCTGCTACGAATTAGCGTTCATTGACCACACCTGTGCCAGTGAAATGGCTGATGCGCCTGGTCCTAATTAGCCTTGATTGGCCACACCTGTGCCAGTGAAAGTGATGATTAGGAGCGCCAGGTGCTAATTAGCCTTGATTGGCCACACCTGTGCTACGGAAATTGCTGATTTGGCGCACCTGGTCCTAATTTGTCTTGATTGGCCACACCTGTGCCAGTGAAAGTGCTGATTAGGAGCGCCTGGTACTAATTAGCTTGATTGGCTACACCTATGCTACGCAAATTGATAATTACGCGCACCTGCTCCTAATTAGCTTTGAATGGTCACAGCTGTTCCATTGAAATTGCTGGTTAGGCCCGCCTGGTACGAATTAGCGTTCATTGACCACACCTGTGCCACTGAAATGGCTGATGCGCCTGGTCCTAATTAGCTTTGATTGGCCACACCTGTGCCAGTGAAAGTGCTGATTAGGAGCGCCTGGTGCTAATTAGCCTTGATTGTCCACACCTGTGCTACGGAAATTGCTGATTTGGCGCACCTGGTCCTATTAGTCTTGATTGGCCACACCTGTGCTAGTGAAAGTGATGATTAGGAGCGACTGGTGCTAATTAGCCTTGATTGGCCACACCTGTGCTACGGAAATTGGTAATTTCGCGCACCTGGTCCTAATTAGCTTTGAATGGTCACAGCTGTTCCTCTGAAATTGCTGATTAGGCCCGCCTGCTACGAATTAGCGTTCATTGACCACACCTGTGCCACTGAAATGGCTTATGTGGTTGATCCTAATTAGCCTTGATTATCCAAAGCTGTCCCAGTGAAAGTTCTGATAAGGAGCTACTGGTGATAATTAGCCTTGATTGGCCACACCTGTGCTACGGAAATTGCTGATTTGGCGCACCTAGTCCTAATTACTCTTGATTGGCCACACCTGTGCCAGTGAAAGTGCTGATTAGGAGCGCCAGGTGGTAATTAGCCTTGATTGTCCACACCTGTGCTACGGAAATTGCTGATTTGGTGCACCTGGTCCTAATTAGTCTTGATTGGCCACACCTGTGCCATTGAAAGTGCTGATTAGGAGCGCCTAGTGCTAATTAGCCTTGATTGCCCACACTTGTGCTCCGTAAATTGCTGATTTGGCGCACCTGGTCCTAATTAGCTTTGAATGGTCACAGCTGTTCCACTGAAATTGCTGATTAGACCCGCCTGCTAGAATTAGCGTTCATTGACCACACCTGTGCCAGTGAAATGGCTGATGTGCCTGGTCCTAATTAGCTTTGATTGGCCACACCTGGGCCAGTGAAAGTGCTGATTAGGAGCGCCGGGTGCTAATTAGCCTTGATTGGCCACACCTGTGCTACGGAAATTGCTGATTTGGCGCATCTAGTCCTAATTACTCTTGATTTCCACACCTGTGCTAGTGAAAGTGATGATTAGGAGCGACTGGTGCTAATTAGCCTTGATTGGCCACACCTGTGCTACGGAAATTGCTAATTTCGCGCACCTGGTCCTAATTAACTTTGAATGGTCACAGCTGTTCCACTGAAATTGCTGAGTAGGCCCGCCTGCTACGAATTAGCGTTCATTGACCACACCTGTGCCACTGAAATGGCTGATGCGCCTGTTCCTAATTAGCCTTGATTGGCCACAGCAGTGCCAGTGAAAATGCTGATTAGGTGCGCCTGGTGCTAATTAGCCTTGATTGGCCACACCTGTGCTTCGGAAATTGCTGATTTGGCGCACCTGGTCCTAATTAGTCTTGATTGGCCACACCTGAGCCACTGAAAGTGCTGATTAGGAGCGCCTGGTGCTAATTATCTTTGATTGACCACACCTGTGCTACGAACATTGCTGATTTAGCGCACCTGGTCCTAATTAGTCTTGATTAGGCACACTTGTGCCAGTGAAAGTGCTGATTAGGAGCGACTGGTGCTAATTAGCCTTGATTGGCCACACCTGTGCTACGGAAATTGCTAATTTCGCGCACCTGGTCCTAATTAGCTTTGAATGGTCACAGTGGTTCCACTGAAATAGCTGAGTAGGCCCGCCTGCTACGAATTAGCGTTCATTGACCACACCTGTGCCACTGAAATGGCTGATGCGCCTGGTCCTAATTAGCCTTGATTGGCCACACCTGAGCCACTGAAAGTGCTGATTAGGAGCGCCTGGTGCTAATTATCTTTGATTGGCCACACCTGTGCTACGGACATTGCTGATTTAGCGCACCTGGTCCTAATTAGTCTTGATTAGCCACACTTGTGCCAGTGAGAGTGCTGATTAGGAGCGCCTGGTGCTAATTAGCCTTGATTGGCCACACCTGTGCCAGTGAAAGTGCTGATTAGGAGTGCCTGGTGCTAATTAGTCTTGATTGCCCACACCTGTGCTCCGTAAATTGCTGATTTGGCGCACCTGGTCCTAATTAGCTTTGAATGGTCACAGCTGTTCCACTGAAATTGCTGATTAGGCCCACCTGCTACGAATTAGCGTTCATTTTCCACACCTGTGCCAGTGAAATGGCTGATGCGCCTGGTCCTAATTAGCCTTGATTGGCCACACCTGTGCCAGTGAAAGTGATGATTAGGAGCGCCTGGTGCTAATTAGCCTTGATTGGCCACACCTGTGCTACGGAAATTGCTGATTTGGCGCACCTGGTCCTAATTAGTCTTGATTGGCCACACCTGTGCCAGTGAAAGTGCTGATTAGGAGCGACTGGTGCTAATTAGCCTTGATTGGCCACACCTATGCTACGGAAATTGCTAATTTCGCGCACCTGGTCCTAATTAGCTTTGAATGGTCACAGCTGTTCCACTGAAATTGCTGATTAGGCCCGCCTGCTACGAATTAACGTTCATTGACCACACCTGTGCCACTGAAATGGCTGATGCGCCTGGTCCTAATTAGCCTTGATTGGCCACACCTGATGCCACTGAAAGTGCTGATTAGGAGCGCCTGGTGCTAATTATCCTTGATTGGCCACACCTTGCTACGGACATTGCTGATTTAGCGCACCTGGTCCTAATTAGTCTTGATTAGCCACACTTGTGCCAGTGAGAGTGCTGATTAGGAGCGCCTGTGCTAATTAGCCTTGATTGGCCACACCTGTGCCAGTGAAAGTGCTGATTAGGAGTGCCTGTGCTAATTAGTCTTGATTGCCACACCTGTGCTCCGTAAATTGCTGATTTGGCGCACCTGGTCCTAATTAGCTTTGAATGGTCACAGCTGTTTCCACTGAAAATTGCTGATTAGGCCCACCTGCTACGAATTAGCGTTCATTGACCACCCTGTGCCAGTGAAATGCTGATCCGCCTGGTCCTAATTAGCCTTGATTGCCCACACCTGGGCCAGTGAAAGTGATGATTAGAGCGCCTGGTGCTAATTAGCCTTGATTGGCCACACCTGTGCTACGGAAATGCTGATTTGGCGCACCTGGTCCTAATTAGTCTTGATTGGCCACACCTGTGCCAGTGAAAGTGCTGATTAGGAGCGACTGGTGCTAATTAGCCTTGATTGGCCACACCTGTGCTACGGAAATTGCTAATTTCGCGCACCTGGTCCTAATTAGCTTTGAATGGTCACAGCTGTTCCACAGTATTTGCTGATTAGGCCCGCCTGGTACGAATTAGCGTTCATTGACCACACCTGTGCCACTGAAATGGCTTATGCGGTTGATCCTAATTAGCCTTCATTGGCCTCACCTGTGCCAGTGAAAGTGCTGATTAAGAGCGCCTGGTGCTAATTAGCCTTGATTGGCCACACCTGTGCTACGGAAATTGCTGATTTGGCGCACCTAGTCATAATTACTCTTGATTGGCCACAGCTGTGCCAGTGAAAGTCTGATAAGTTGCGGACTGGTGCTAATTAGCCTTAATTGGCCCACACCTGTGCTACGGAAAATTGCTGATTTGGCGCACCTAGTCCTAATACTCTTGATTGGCCACACCTGTGCCAGTGAAAGTGCTTGATTAGGAGCGCCAGGTGGTAATTAGCCTTGATTGTCCACACCTGTGCTACGGAAATTGCTGATTTGGCGCACCTGCTCCTATGAGTCTTGATTGGCCACACCTGTGAAAGTGAAAGTGCTGATTAGGAGCGCCTGGTGCTAATAGCCTTGATTGCCCACACCTATGCTCCGTAAATTGCTGATTTGGCGCACCTGGTCCTAATTAGCTTTGAATGGTCACAGCTGTTCCACTGAAATTGCTGATTAGACCCGCCTGCTACGAATTAGCGTTCATTGACCACACCTGTGCCAGTGAAATGGCTGATGCGCCTGGTCCTAATTAGCCTTGATTGGCCACACCTGTGCCAGTGAAAATGCTGATGAAGTGCGCCTGGTGCTAATTAGCCTTGATTGGCCACACCTGTACTATGGAAATTGCTGATTTGGTGCACCTGGTCCTAATTAGTCTTGATTGGCCACACCTGAGCCACTGAAAGTGCTGATTAGGAGTGCCTGGTGCTAATTATCTTTGATGGGCCACACCTGTGCTACGGACATTGCTGATTTAGCGCACCTGGTCCTAATTAGTCTTCATTGGCCACACTTGTGCCAGTGAAAGTGCTGATTAGGAGCGCCTGGTGCTAATTAGCCTTGATTGGCCACACCTGTGCCAGTGAAAGTGCTGATTAGGAGCGCCTGGTGCTAATTAGCCTTGGTTGGCCACACCTGTGCCAGTGAAAGTGCTGATTAGGAGTGCCTGGTGCTAATTAGCCTTGATTGCCCACACCTGTGCTCCGTAAATTGCTGATTTGGCGCACCTGGTCCTAATTAGCTTTGAATGGTCACAGCTGTTCCACTGAAATTGCTGATTAGGCCCGACTGCTACGAATTAGCGTTCATTGACCACACCTGTGCCACTGAAATGGCTGATGCGCCTTGTCCTAATTAGCCTTAATTGGCCACACCTGTGCCAGTGAAAGTGCTGATTAGGAGCGCCTCGTGCTAATTAGCCTTGATTGGCCACAACTGTGCTACGGAAATTGCTAATTTTGCGCACCTGGTCCTAATTAGCTTTGAATGGTCACAGCTGTTCCACTGAAATTGCTGATTAGGCCCGCCAGGTACGAATTAGCGTTCATTGACCACACCTGTGCCACTGAAATGGCTTATGCGGTTGATCCTAATTACCCTTGATTGGCCTCGCCTGTGCCAGTGAAAGTGTTCATTAGGAGCGCCTGGTGCTAATTAGCCTTGATTGGCCACACCTGTGCTACGGAAATTGCTAATTTCGCGCACCTGGTCCTAATTAGCTTTGAATGGTCACAGCTGTTCCACTGAAATTGCTGATTAGGCCCGCCTGGTACGAATTAGCGTTCATTGACCACACCTGTACCACTGAAATGGCTGATGAGCCTGGTCCTAATTAGCCTTGATTGGCCACACCTGTGCCAGTGAAAGTGCTGATTAGGAGCGCCTGGTGGTAATTAGCCTTGATTGGCCACACCTGTGGAACGGAAATTGCTGATTTGGCGCACCTAGTCATAATTACTCTTGATTGGCCACAGCTGTGCCAGTGAAAGTTCTAATAAGGAGCGCCTGGTGGTAATTAGCCTTGATTGGCCACACCTGTGCTACGGAAATTGCTGATTTGGCGCACCTAGTCCTAATTACTCTTGATTGGCCACACCTGTGCCAGTGAAAGTGCTGATTAGGAGCGCCAGGTGGTAATTAGCCTTGATTGTCCACACCTGTGCTACGGAAATTGCTGATTTGGCGCACCTGGTCCTATTGGTCTTGATTGGCCACACCTGCGCCAGTGAAAGTGCTGATTAGGAGCGCCTGGTGCTAATTAGCCTTGATTGCCCACACCTGTGCTCCGTAAATTGCTGATTGGCGCACCTGGTCCTAATTAGCTTTGAATGGTCACAGCTGTTCCACTGAAATTGCTGATTAGGCCCGCCTGCTACTAATTAGCGTTCATTGACCACACCTGTGCCACTGAAATGGCTGATGCGCCTGGTCCTAATTAGCTTTGATTGGCCACACCTGTGCCAGTGAACGTGCTGATTAGGAGGGCCTGGTGCTAATTAGCCTTGATTGGCCACACCTGTGCTATGGAAATTGCTGATTTGGCGCATCTAGTCCTAATTACTCTTGATTACCACACCTGTGCTAGTGAAAGTGATGATTAGGAGCGACTGGTGTTAATTAGCCTTGATTGGCCACACCTGTGCTACGGAAATTGCTAATTTCGCGCACCTGGTCCTAATTAGCTTTGAATGGTCACAGCTGTTCCACTGAAATTGCTGATTAGGCCCGCCTGCTACATATTAGCGTTCATTGATCACACCTGTGCCACGGAAATGGCTGAAGCGCCTGGTCCTAATTAGCCTTGATTGGCCACACCTGTGCCAGTGAAAATGCTGATTAGGTGCGCCTGGTGCTAATTAGCCTTGATTGGCCACACCTGTGCTACGGAAATTGCTGATTTGGCGCACCTGGTCTTAATTAGTCTTGATTGGCACACCTGAGCCACTGAAAGTGCTGATTAGGAGTTCCTGGTGCTAATTATCTTTGATTGGCCACACCTGTGCTACGGACATTGCTGATTTAGCGCACCTGGTCCTAATTAGTCTTCATTAGCCACACTTGTGCCAGTGAAAGTGCTGATTAGGAGCGCCTCTTGCTAATTAGCCTTGATTGGCCACACCTGTGCTAGTGAAAGTGCTGATTAGGAGTGCCTGGTGCTAATTAGCCTTGATTGCCCACACCTGTGCTCCGTAAATTGCTGATTTGGCGCACCTGGTCCTAATTAGCTTTGAATGGTCAAAGATGTTCCACTGAAATTGCTGATTAGGCCCGCCTGCTACGAATTAGCGTTCATTGACCACACCTGTGCCACTGAAATGGCTGATGCGCCTGTTCCTAATTAGCCTTGATTGGCCACACCTGTACCAGTGAAAGTGCTGATTAGGAGCCCCTCGTGCTAATTAGCCTTGATTGGCCACACCTGTGCTACGGAAATTGCTGATTTGGCGCATCTAGTCCTAATTACTCTTGATTGGCCACACCTGTGCTAGTGAAAGTGATGATTAGGAGCGACTGGTGCTAATTAGCCTTGATTGGCCACACCTGTGTTACGGAAATTGCTAATTTCGCGCACCTGGTCCTAATTTGCTTTGAATGGTCACAGCTGTTCCTCTGAAATTGCTGAGTAGACCCGCCTGCTACGAATTAGCGTTCATTGACCACACCTGTGCCACTGAAATGGCTGATGCGCCTGGTCCTAATTAGCCTTGATTGGCCACACCTGTGTCAGTGAAAATGCTGATTAGGTGCGCCTGGAACTAATTAGCCTTGATTTGCCACACCTGTACTACGGAAATTGCTGATTTGGCGCACCTGGTCCTAATTACTCTTGATTGGCCACACCTGAGCCACTGAAAGTGCTGATTAGGAGCGCCTGGTGCTAATAATCTTTGATTGGCCACACCTGTGCTACGGACATTGCTGATTTAGCGCACCTGGTCCTAATTAGTCTTGATTAGCCCCACTTGTGCCAGTGAAAGTGCTGATTAGGAGCGCCTGGTGCTAATTAGCCTTGATTGGCCACACCTGTGCTAGTGAAAGTGCTGATTAGGAGTGCCTGGTGTTAATTAGCCTTGATTGCCCACACCTGTGCTCCGTAAATTGCTGATTTGGCGCACCTGGTCTTAATTAGCTTTGAATGGTCACAGCTGTTCCACTGAAGTTGCTGATTAGGCCCGCCTGCTACGAATTAGCGTTCATTGACCACACCTGTGCCAGTGAAATGGCTGATGCGCCTGGTCCTAATTAGCTTTGATTGGCCACACCTGTGCCAGTGAAAGTGCTGATTAGGAGCGCCTGGTGCTAATTAGCCTTGATTGGCCACACCTGTGCTACGGAAATTGCTGATTTGGCGCACCTAGTCCTAATTACTCTTGATTGGCCACACCTGTGCTAGTGAAAGTGATGATTAGGAGCGACTGGTGCTAATTAGCCTTGATTGTCCACACCTGTGCTACGGAAATTGCTAATTTCGCGCACCTGGTCCTAATTAGCTTTGAATGGTCACAGCTGTTCCACTGAAATTGCTGAGTAGGCCCGCCTGCTACGAATTAGCGTTCATTGACCACACCTGTGCCACTGAAATGGCTGATGCGCCTGGTCCTAATTAGCCTTGATTGCCCATACCTGTGCCAGTGAAAGTGCTGATTAGGAGCGCCTGGTGCTAATTAGCCTTGATTGGCCACACCTGTGCTACGGAAATTGCTAATTTCGCGCACCTGCTCCTAATTAGATTTGAAAGGTCACAGCTGTTCCACTGAAATTGCTGATTAGGCCCGCCTGCTACGAATTAGCGTTCATTGACCACACCTGTGCCAGTGAAAGTGCTGATTAGGAGGGCCTAGTGCTAATTAGCCTTTATTGGCCACACCTGTGCTTCGGAAATTGCGAATTTGGCGCATCTGCTCCTAATTAGCTTTGAAAGGTCACAGCTGTTCCCTTGAAATTGCTGATTAGGCCCACCTGATACGAATTAGCGTTCATTAACCACACCTGTGCCACTGACATGGCTGATGCGCCAGGTCCTAATTAGCCTTGGTTGGCCACACCTGTGCCAGTGAAAGTGCTGATTAGGAGCGCCTGGTGGTAATTAGCCTTGATTGGCCACATCTGTGCTAAGGAAATTGCTGATTTGGCGCACCTGGTCCTAATTAGTCTAGATTGGCCACACCTGTGCCAGTGAAAGTGCTGATTAGGG
Organism: Typhlomys cinereus; assembly: GCA_023101885.1. NCBI lineage: Eukaryota > Metazoa > Chordata > Mammalia > Rodentia > Platacanthomyidae > Typhlomys > Typhlomys cinereus. The sequence goes on along the minus strand of JALPQD010000821.1, from coordinate 347,733 downwards.
GCGCCGGGTGCTAATTAGCCTTTATTGGCCACACCTGTGCTATGGAAATTGCTGATTTGGCGCACCTGGTCCTAATTACACTTGATTGGCCACACCTGTGCCAGTGAAAGTGCTGATTTGGAGCGACTGGTGCTAATTAGCCTTGATGGGCCACACCTGTGCTACGGAAATTGCTAATTTCGCGCACCTGGTCCTAATTAGCTTTGAATGGTCACAGCTGTTCCACTGAAATTGCTTATGAGGCCCGCCTGGTACGAATTAGCGTTCATTGACCACACCTGTGCCACTGAAATGGCTGATGCGCCTGGTCCTAATTAGCCTTGATTGGCCACACCTGTGCCAGTGAAAGTGCTGATTAGGAGCGCCTGGTGGTAATTATCCTTGATTGGCCACACCTGTGCAACGGAAATTGCTGATTTGGCGCACCTAGTCATAATTACTCTTGATTGGCCACAGCTGTGCCAGTGAAAGTTCTGATAAGTTGCGACTGGTGCTAATTAGCCTTAATTGGCCACACCTGTGCTACGGAAATTGCTGATTTGGCGCACCTAGTCCTAATTACTCTTGATTGGCCACACCTGTGCCAGTGAAAGTGCTGATTAGGAGCGCCAGGTGGTAATTAGCCTTGATTGTCCACACCTGTGCTACGGAAATTGCTGATTTGGCGCACCTGCTCCTATGAGTCTTGATTGGCCACACCTGTGAAAGTGAAAGTGCTGATTAGGAGCGCCTGGTGCTAATTAGCCTTGATTGCCCACACCTATGCTCCGTAAATTGCTGATTTGGCGCACCTGGTCCTAATTAGCTTTGAATGGTCACAGCTGTTCCACTGAAATTGCTGATTAGACCCGCCTGCTACGAATTAGCGTTCATTGACCACACCTGTGCCAGTGAAATGGCTGATGCGCCTGGTCCTAATTAGCCTTGATTGGCCACACCTGTGCCAGTGAAAATGCTGATGAAGTGCGCCTGGTGCTAATTAGCCTTGATTGGCCACACCTGTACTATGGAAATTGCTGATTTGGTGCACCTGGTCCTAATTAGTCTTGATTGGCCACACCTGAGCCACTGAAATTGCTGATTAGGAGTGCCTGGTGCTAATTATCTTTGATGGGCCACACCTGTGCTACGGACATTGCTGATTTAGCGCACCTGGTCCTAATTAGTCTTCATTGGCCACACTTGTGCCAGTGAAAGTGCTGATTAGGAGCGCCTGGTGCTAATTAGCCTTGATTGGCCACACCTGTGCCAGTGAAAGTGCTGATTAGGAGCGCCTGGTGCTAATTAGCCTTGGTTGGCCACACCTGTGCCAGTGAAAGTGCTGATTAGGAGTGCCTGGTGCTAATTAGCCTTGATTGCCCACACCTGTGCTCCGTAAATTGCTGATTTGGCGCACCTGGTCCTAATTAGCTTTGAATGGTCACAGCTGTTCCACTGAAATTGCTGATTAGGCCCGACTGCTACGAATTAGCGTTCATTGACCACACCTGTGCCACTGAAATGGCTGATGCGCCTTGTCCTAATTAGCCTTGATTGGCCACACCTGTGCCAGTGAAAGTGCTGATTAGGAGCGCCTCGTGCTAATTAGCCTTGATTGGCCACAACTGTGCTACGGAAATTGCTAATTTTGCGCACCTGGTCCTAATTAGCTTTGAATGGTCACAGCTGTTCCACTGAAATTGCTGATTAGGCCCGCCAGGTACGAATTAGCGTTCATTGACCACACCTGTGCCACTGAAATGGCTTATGCGGTTGATCCTAATTACCCTTGATTGGCCTCGCCTGTGCCAGTGAAAGTGTTCATTAGGAGCGCCTGGTGCTAATTAGCCTTGATTGGCCACACCTGTGCTACGGAAATTGCTAATTTCGCGCACCTGGTCCTAATTAGCTTTGAATGGTCACAGCTGTTCCACTGAAATTGCTGATTAGGCCCGCCTGGTACGAATTAGCGTTCATTGACCACACCTGTACCACTGAAATGGCTGATGAGCCTGGTCCTAATTAGCCTTGATTGGCCACACCTGTGCCAGTGAAAGTGCTGATTAGGAGCGCCTGGTGGTAATTAGCCTTGATTGGCCACACCTGTGGAACGGAAATTGCTGATTTGGCGCACCTAGTCATAATTACTCTTGATTGGCCACAGCTGTGCCAGTGAAAGTTCTAATAAGGAGCGCCTGGTGGTAATTAGCCTTGATTGGCCACACCTGTGCTACGGAAATTGCTGATTTGGCGCACCTAGTCCTAATTACTCTTGATTGGCCACACCTGTGCCAGTGAAAGTGCTGATTAGGAGCGCCAGGTGGTAATTAGCCTTGATTGTCCACACCTGTGCTACGGAAATTGCTGATTTGGCGCACCTGGTCCTATTAGTCTTGATTGGCCACACCTGCGCCAGTGAAAGTGCTGATTAGGAGCGCCTGGTGCTAATTAGCCTTGATTGCCCACACCTGTGCTCCGTAAATTGCTGATTTGCGCACCTGGTCCTAATTAGCTTTGAATGGTCACAGCTGTTCCACTGAAATTGCTGATTAGGCCCGCCTGCTACTAATTAGCGTTCATTGACCACACCTGTGCCACTGAAATGGCTGATGCGCCTGGTCCTAATTAGCTTTGATTGGCCACACCTGTGCCAGTGAACGTGCTGATTAGGAGGGCCTGGTGCTAATTAGCCTTGATTGGCCACACCTGTGCTATGGAAATTGCTGATTTGGCGCATCTAGTCCTAATTACTCTTGATTACCACACCTGTGCTAGTGAAAGTGATGATTAGGAGCGACTGGTGTTAATTAGCCTTGATTGGCCACACCTGTGCTACGGAAATTGCTAATTTCGCGCACCTGGTCCTAATTAGCTTTGAATGGTCACAGCTGTTCCACTGAAATTGCTGATTAGGCCCGCCTGCTACGAATTAGCGTTCATTGATCACACCTGTGCCACTGAAATGGCTGAAGCGCCTGGTCCTAATTAGCCTTGATTGGCCACACCTGTGCCAGTGAAAATGCTGATTAGGTGCGCCTGGTGCTAATTAGCCTTGATTGGCCACACCTGTGCTACGGAAATTGCTGATTTGGCGCACCTGGTCCTAATTAGTCTTGATTGGCCACACCTGACCCACTGAAAGTGCTGATTAGGAGCTCCTGGTGCTAATTATCTTTGATTGGCCACACCTGTGCTACGGACATTGCTGATTTAGCGCACCTGGTCCTAATTAGTCTTCATTAGCCACACTTGTGCCAGTGAAAGTGCTGATTAGGAGCGCCTCTTGCTAATTAGCCTTGATTGGCCACACCTGTGCTAGTGAAAGTGCTGATTAGGAGTGCCTGGTGCTAATTAGACTTGATTGCCCACACCTGTGCTCCGTAAATTGCTGATTTGGCGCACCTGGTCCTAATTAGCTTTGAATGGTCACAGATGTTCCACTGAAATTGCTGATTAGGCCCGCCTGCTACGAATTAGCGTTCATTGACCACACCTGTGCCACTGAAATGGCTGATGCGCCTGTTCCTAATTAGCCTTGATTGGCCACACCTGTACCAGTGAAAGTGCTGATTAGGAGCCCCTCGTGCTAATTAGCCTTGATTGGCCACACCTGTGCTACGGAAATTGCTGATTTGGCGCATCTAGTCCTAATTACTCTTGATTGGCCACACCTGTGCTAGTGAAAGTGATGATTAGGAGCGACTGGTGCTAATTAGCCTTGATTGGCCACACCTGTGTTACGGAAATTGCTAATTTCGCGCACCTGGTCCTAATTTGCTTTGAATGGTCACAGCTGTTCCTCTGAAATTGCTGAGTAGACCCGCCTGCTACGAATTAGCGTTCATTGACCACACCTGTGCCACTGAAATGGCTGATGCGCCTGGTCCTAATTAGCCTTGATTGGCCACACCTGTGTCAGTGAAAATGCTGATTAGGTGCGCCTGGAACTAATTAGCCTTGATTTGCCACACCTGTACTACGGAAATTGCTGATTTGGCGCACCTGGTCCTAATTAGTCTTGATTGGCCACACCTGAGCCACTGAAAGTGCTGATTAGGAGCGCCTGGTGCTAATAATCTTTGATTGGCCACACCTGTGCTACGGACATTGCTGATTTAGCGCACCTGGTCCTAATTAGTCTTGATTAGCCCCACTTGTGCCAGTGAAAGTGCTGATTAGGAGCGCCTGGTGCTAATTAGCCTTGATTGGCCACACCTGTGCTAGTGAAAGTGCTGATTAGGAGTGCCTGGTGTTAATTAGCCTTGATTGCCCACACCTGTGCTCCGTAAATTGCTGATTTGGCGCACCTGGTCTTAATTAGCTTTGAATGGTCACAGCTGTTCCACTGAAGTTGCTGATTAGGCCCGCCTGCTACGAATTAGCGTTCATTGACCACACCTGTGCCAGTGAAATGGCTGATGCGCCTGGTCCTAATTAGCTTTGATTGGCCACACCTGTGCCAGTGAAAGTGCTGATTAGGAGCGCCTGGTGCTAATTAGCCTTGATTGGCCACACCTGTGCTACGGAAATTGCTGATTTGGCGCACCTAGTCCTAATTACTCTTGATTGGCCACACCTGTGCTAGTGAAAGTGATGATTAGGAGCGACTGGTGCTAATTAGCCTTGATTGGCCACACCTGTGCTACGGAAATTGCTAATTACGCGCACCTGGTCCTAATTAGCTTTGAGTGGTCACAGCTGTTCCACTGAAATTGCTGATTAGGCCCGCCTGGTACGAATTAGCGTTCATTGACCAGACCTGTGCCACTGAAATGGCTGATGCGCCTGGTCCTAATTAGCCTTGATTGCCCATACCTGTGCCAGTTGAAAGTGCTGATTAGGAGCGCCTGGTGCTAATTAGCCTTGATTGGCCACACCTGTGCTACGGAAATTGCTAAATTCGCGCACCTGCTCCTAATTAGATTTGAAAGGTCACAGCTGTTCCACTGAAATTGCTGATTAGGCCCGCCTGCTACGAATTAGCGTTCATTGACCACACCTGTGCCAGTGAAAGTGCTGATTAGGAGGGCCTAGTGCTAATTAGCCTTTATTGGCCACACCTGTGCTTCGGAAATTGCGAATTTGGCGCATCTGCTCCTAATTAGCTTTGAAAGGTCACAGCTGTTACCTTGAAATTGCTGATTAGGCCCACCTGATACGAAGTAGCGTTCATTAACCACACCTGTGGCACTGACATGGCTGATGCGCCAGGTCCTAATTAGCCTTGGTTGGCCACACCTGTGCCAGTGAAAGTGCTGATTAGGAGCGCCTGGTGGTAATTAGCCTTGATTGGCCACATCTGTGCTAAGGAAATTGCTGATTTGGCGCACCTGGTCCTAATTAGTCTAGATTGGCCACACCTGTGCCAGTGAAAGTGCTGATTAGGGGTGCCGGGTGCTAATTAGCCTTTATTGGCCACACCTGTGCTATGGAAATTGCTGATTTGGCGCACCTGGTCCTAATTACACTTGATTGGCCACACCTGTGCCAGTGAAAGTGCTGATTTGGAGCGACTGGTGCTAATTAGCCTTGATGGGCCACACCTGTGCTACGGAAATTGCTAATTTCGCGCACCTGGTCCTAATTAGCTTTGAATGGTCACAGCTGTTCCACTGAAATTGCTTATGAGGCCCGCCTGGTACGAATTAGCGTTCATTGACCACACCTGTGCCACTGAAATGGCTGATGCGCCTGGTCCTAATTAGCCTTGATTGGCCACACCTGTGCCAGTGAATGTGCTGAATAGGAGCGCCTGGTGCTAATTAGCCTTGATTGTCCACACCTGTGCTACGGAAATTGCTGATTTGGCGCACCTGCTCCTAATTTGCTTTGAAAGGTCACAGCTGTTGCACTGAAATTGCTGATTAGGCCCGCCTGGTACGAATTAGCGTTCATTAACCACACCTGTGCCACTGACATGGCTGATGTGCCTGGTCTTAATTAGCCTTGATTGGCCACACCTGTGCCAGTGAAAGTGATGATTAGGTGCGCCTGGTGGTAATTAGCCTTGATTGGCCACACCTGTGCTGCGGAAATTTCTGATTTGGCGCACCTGGTCCTAATTAGTCTTGATTGGCCACACCTGTGCCAGTGAAAGTGCTGATTAGGAGCGCCTGGTGCTAATTAGCCTTGATTGGCCACACCTGTGCTACGCAAATTGGTAGTTTCGCGCACCTGGTCCTAATTAACTTTGAATGGTCACAGCTGTTCCACTGAAATTGCTGATTAGGCCCGCCTGGTTACGAATTAGCGTTCATTGACCACACCTGTACCACTGAAATGGCTGATGAGCCTGGCCCTAATTAGCCTTGATTGGCCACACCTGTGCCAGTGAAAGTGCTGATTAGGAGCGCCTGGTGGTAATTAGCCTTGATTGGCCACACCTGTGCAACGGAAATTGCTGATTTGGCGCACCTAGTCATAATTACTCTTGATTGGCCACAGCTGTGCCAGTGAAAGTTCTGATAAGTTGCGACTGGTGCTAATTAGCCTTAATTGGCCACACCTGTGCTACGGAAATTGCTGATTTGGCGCACCTAGTCCTAATTACTCTTGATTGGCCACACCTGTGCCAGTGAAAGTGCTGATTAGGAGCGCCAGGTGGTAATTAGCCTTGATTGTCCACACCTGTGCTACGGAAATTGCTGATTTGGCGCACCTGGTCCTATTAGTCTGGATTGGCCACACCTGTGAAAGTGAAAGTGCTGATTAGGTGCGCCTGGTGCTAATTAGCCTTGATTGCCCACACCTGTGCTCCGTAAATTGCTGATTTGGCGCACCTGGTACTAATTAGCTTTGAATGGTCACAGCTGTTCCATTGAAATTGCTGATTAGACCCGCCTGCTACGAATTGGCGTTCATTGACCACACCTGTCCAGTGAAATGGCTGATGCGCCTGGTCCTAATAAGCTTTGATTGGCCACACCTGTGCCAGCGAAAGTGCTGATTAGGAGCGCCTGGTGCTAATTAGCCTTGATTGGCCAAACCTGTGCTACGGAAATTGCTGATTTGGCGCACCTGGTCCTAATTAGTCCTGATTGGCCACACCGGTGCCAGTGAAAGTGCTGATTAGGAGCGCCTGGTACTAATTAGTTTGATTGGCTACACCTATGCTACGCAAATTGATAATTACGCGCACCTGGTCCTAATTAGCTTTGAATGGTCACAGCTGTTCCACTGAAATTGCTGATTAGGCCCGCCTGCTACGAATTAGCGTTCATTGACCACACCTGTGCCACTGAAATGGCTGATGCGCCTGGTCCTAATTAGCCTTGGTTGGCCACATCTGTGCCAGTGAAAGTGCTGATTAGGAGCGCCTGGTGCTAATTAGCCTTGATTGGCCACACCTGTGCTACGGAAATTGCTAATTTCCCACACCTGGTCCTAATTAGCTTTGAATGGTCACAGCTATTCCACTGAAATTGCTGATTAGACCTGCCTGCTACGAATTAGCGTTCATTGACCACACCTGTGCCACAGAAATGGCTGATGCGCCTGGTCCTAATTAGCTTTGATTGGCCACACCTGTGCCAGTGAAAGTGCTGATTAGGAGCGCCTGGTGCTAATTAGCCTTGATTGGCCACACCTGTGCTATGGAAATTGCTGATTTGGCGAATCTAGTCCTAATTACTCTTGATTTCCACACCTGTGCTAGTGAAAGTGATGATTAGGAGCGACTGGTGCTAATTAGCCTTGATTGGCCACACCTGTGCTACGGAAATTGCTAATTTCGCGCACCTGGTCCTAATTAGCTTTGAATGGTCACAGCTGTTCCACTGAAATTGCTGAGTAGGCCCGCCTGCTACGAATTAGCGTTCATTGATCACACCTGTGCCACTGAAATGGCTGAAGCGCCTGGTCCTAATTAGCCTTGATTGGCCACACCTGTGCCAGTGAAAATGCTGATTAGGTGCGCCTGGTGCTAATTAGCCTTGATTGGCCACACCTGTGCTACGGAAATTGCTGATTTGGCGCACCTGGTCCTAATTAGTCTTGATTGGCCACACCTGAGCCACTGAAAGTGCTGATTAGGAGCTCCTGGTGCTAATTATCTTTGATTGGCCACACCTGTGCTACGGACATTGCTGATTTAGCGCACCTGGTCCTAATTAGTCTTCATTAGCCACACTTGTGCCAGTGAAAGTGCTGATTAGGAGCGCCTCTTGCTAATTAGCCTTGATTGGCCACACCTGTGCTAGTGAAAGTGCTGATTAGGAGTGCCTGGTGTTAATTAGCCTTGATTGCCCACACCTGTGCTCCGTAAATTGCTGATTTGGCGCACCTGGTCCTAATTAGCTTTGAATGGTCACAGATGTTCCACTGAAATTGCTGATTAGGCCCGCCTGCTACGAATTAGCGTTCATTGACCACACCTGTGCCACTGAAATGGCTGATGCGCCTGTTCCTAATTAGCCTTGATTGGCCACACCTGTACCAGTGAAAGTGCTGATTAGGAGCCCCTCGTGCTAATTAGCCTTGATTGGCCACACCTGTGCTACGGAAATTGCTGATTTGGCGCATCTAGTCCTAATTACTCTTGATTGGCCACACCTGTGCTAGTGAAAGTGATGATTAGGAGCGACTGGTGCTAATTAGCCTTGATTGGCCACACCTGTGTTACGGAAATTGCTAATTTCGCGCACCTGGTCCTAATTTGCTTTGAATGGTCACAGCTGTTCCTCTGAAATTGCTGAGTAGACCCGCCTGCTACGAATTAGCGTTCATTGACCACACCTGTGCCACTGAAATGGCTGATGCGCCTGGTCCTAATTAGCCTTGATTGGCCACACCTGTGCCAGTGAAAATGCTGATTAGGTGCGCCTGGAACTAATTAGCCTTGATTTGCCACACCTGTACTACGGAAATTGCTGATTTGGCGCACCTGGTCCTAATTAGTCTTGATTGGCCACACCTGAGCCACTGAAAGTGCTGATTAGGAGCGCCTGGTGCTAATAATCTTTGATTGGCCACACCTGTGCTACGGACATTGCTGATTTAGCGCACCTGGTCCTAATTAGTCTTGATTAGCCCCACTTGTGCCAGTGAAGTGCTGATTAGGAGCGCCTGGTGCTAATTAGCCTTGATTGGCCACACCTGTGCTAGTGAAAGTGCTGATTAGGAGTGCCTGGTGTTAATTAGCTTTGATTGCCCACACCTGTGCACCGTAAATTGCTGATTTGGCGCACCTGGTCTTAATTAGCTTTGAATGGTCACAGCTGTTCCACTGAAGTTGCTGATTAGGCCCGCCTGCTACGAATTAGCGTTCATTGACCACACCTGTGCCAGTGAAATGGCTGATGCGCCTGGTCCTAATTAGCTTTGATTGGCCACACCTGTGCCAGTGGAAAGTGCTGATTAGGAGCGCCTGGTGCTAATTAGCCTTGATTGGCCCACAACTGTGCTACGGAAATTGCTAAATTTGCGCACCTGCTCCTAATTAGATTTGAAAGGGTCACAGCTGTTCCACTGAAATTGCTGATTAGGCCCCGCCTGCTACGAATTAGCGTTCATTGACCACACCTGTGCCAGTGAAAGTGCTGATTAGGAGGGCCTAGTGCTAATTAGCCTTTATTGGCCACACCTGTGCTTCGGAAATTGCGAATTTGGCGCATCTGCTCCTAATTAGCTTTGAAAGGTCACAGCTGTTACCTTGAAATTGCTGATTAGGCCCACCTGATACCGAATTAGCGTTCATTAACCACACCTGTGCCACTGACATGGCTGATGCGCCAGGTCCTAATTAGCCTTGGTTGGCCACACCTGTGCCAGTGAAAGTGCTGATTAGGAGCGCCCTGGTGGTAATTAGCCTTGATTGGCCACATCTGTGCTAAGGAAATTGCTTGATTTGGCGCACCTGGTCCTAATTAGTCTAGATTGGCCACACCTGTGCCAGTGAAAGTGCTGATTAGGGCGCCGGGTGCTAATTAGCCTTTATTAGCCACACCTGTGCTATGGAAATTGCTGATTGGCGCACCTGGTCCTAATTACACTTGATTGGCCACACCTGTGCCAGTGAAAGTGCTGATTTGGAGCGACTGGTGCTAATTAGCCTTGATGGGCCACACCTGTGCTACGGAAATTGCTAATTTCGCGCACCTGGTCCTAATTAGCTTTGAATGGTCACAGCTGTTCCACTGAAATTGCTTATGAGGCCCGCCTGGTACGAATTAGCGTTCATTGACCACACCTGTGCCACTGAAATGGCTGATGCGCCTGGTCCTAATTAGCCTTGATTGGCCACACCTGTGCCAGTGAATGTGCTGAATAGGAGCGCCTGGTGCTAATTAGCCTTGATTGTCCACACCTGTGCTACGGAAATTGCTGATTTGGCGCACCTGCTCCTAATTTGCTTTGAAAGGTCACAGCTGTTGCACTGAAATTGCTGATTAGGCCCGCCTGGTACGAATTAGCGTTCATTAACCACACCTGTGCCACTGACATGGCTGATGTGCCTGGTCTTAATTAGCCTTGATTGGCCACACCTGTGCCAGTGAAAGTGATGATTAGGTGCGCCTGGTGGTAATTAGCCTTGATTGGCCACACCTGTGCTGCGGAAATTTCTGATTTGGCGCACCTGGTCCTAATTAGTCTTGATTGGCCACACCTGTGCCAGTGAAAGTGCTGATTAGGAGCGCCTGGTGCTAATTAGCCTTGATTGGCCACACCTGTGCTACGCAAATTGGTAGTTTCGCGCACCTGGTCCTAATTAACTTTGAATGGTCACAGCTGTTCCACTGAAATTGCTGATTAGGCCCGCCTGGTACGAATTAGCGTTCATTGACCACACCTGTACCACTGAAATGGCTGATGAGCCTGGCCCTAATTAGCCTTGATTGGCCACACCTGTGCCAGTGAAAGTGCTTGATTAGGAGCGCCTGGTGGTAATTAGCCTTGATTGGCCACACCTGTGCAACGGAAATTGCTTGATTTGGCGCACCTAGTCATAATTACTCTTGATTGGCCACAGCTGTGCCAGTGAAAGTTCTGATAAGTTGCGACTGGTGCTAATTAGCCTTAATTGGCCACACCTGTGCTACGGAAATTGCTGATTTGGCGCACCTAGTCCTAATTACTCTTGATTGGCCACACCTGTGCCAGTGAAAGTGCTGATAGGAGCGCCAGGTGGTAATTAGCCTTGATTGTCCACACCTGTGCTACGGAAATTGCTGATTTGGCGCACCTGGTCCTATTAGTCTGGATTGGCCACACCTGTGAAAGTGAAAGTGCTGATTAGGTGCGCCTGGTGCTAATTAGCCTTGATTGCCCACACCTGTGCTCCGTAAATTGCTGATTTGGCGCACCTGGTACTAATTAGCTTTGAATGGTCACAGCTGTTCCATTGAAATTGCTGATTAGACCCGCCTGCTACGAATTGGCGTTCATTGACCACACCTGTCCAGTGAAATGGCTGATGCGCCTGGTCCTAATAAGCTTTGATTGGCCACACTTGTGCCAGCGAAAGTGCTGATTAGGAGCGCCTGGTGCTAATTAGCCTTGATTGGCCACACCTGTGCTACGCAAATTGGTAGTTTCGCGCACCTGGTCCTAATTAGCTTTGAATGGTCACAGCTGTTCCACTGAAATTGCTGATTAGGCCCGCCTGGTACGAATTAGCGTTCATTAACCACACCTGTGCCACTGACATGGCTGATGTGCCTGGTCTTAATTAGCCTTGATTGGCCACACCTGTGCCAGTGAAAGTGATGATTAGGTGCGCCTGGTGGTAATTAGCCTTGATTGGCCACACCTGTGCTGCGGAAATTTCTGATTTGGCGCACCTGGTCCTAATTAGTCTTGATTGGCCACACCTGTGCCAGTGAAAGTGCTGATTAGGAGCGCCTGGTGCTAATTAGCCTTGATTGGCCACACCTGTGCTACGCAAATTGGTAGTTTCGCGCACCTGGTCCTAATTAGCTTTGAATGGTCACAGCTGTTCCACTGAAATTGCTGATTAGGCCCGCTTGCTACGAATTAGCGTTCATTGACCACACCTGTGCCATTGAAATGGCTGATGCGCCTGGTCCTAATTAGCCTTGATTGGCCACACCTGTGCCAGTGAAAGTGCTGATTAGGAGCGCCTGGTGGTAATTAGCCTTGATTGGCCACACCTGTGCTACGGAAATTGCTAATTTCACGCACCTGGTCCTAATTAGCTTTGAATGGTCACAGCTGTTCCACTGAAATTGCTGATTAGGCCCGCCTGGTACGAATTAGCGTTCATTGACCACTGTACCACTGAAATGGCTGATGAGCCTGGTCCTAATTAGCCTTGATTGGCCACACCTGTGCCAGTGAAAGTGCTGATTAGGAGCGCCTGGTGGTAATTAGCCTTGATTGGCCACACCTGTGCAACGGAAATTGCTGATTTGGCGCACCTAGTCATAATTACTCTTGATTGGCCACAGCTGTGCCAGTGAAAGTTCTGATAAGTGCGACTGGTGCTAATTAGCCTTAATTGGCCACACCTGTGCTACGGAAATTGCTGATTGGCGCACCTAGTCCTAATTACTCTTGATGGCCACACCTGTGAAAGTGAAAGTGCTGATTAGGAGCGCCAGGTGGTAATTAGCCTTGATTGTCCACACCTGTGCTACGGAAATTGCTGATTTGGCGCACCTGGTCCTATTAGTCTGGATTGGCCACACCTGTGAAAGTGAAAGTGCTGATTAGGTGCGCCTGGTGCTAATTAGACTTGATTGCCCACACCTGTGTTCCGTAAATTGCTGATTTGGTGCACCTGGTCCTAATTAGCTTTGAATGGTCACAGCGTTCCACTGAAATTGCTGATTAGACCCGCCTGCTACGAATTAGCGTTCATTGACCACACCTGTCCAGTGAAATGGCTGATGCGCCTGGTCCTAATAAGCTTTGATTGGCCACACCTGTGCCAGCGAAAGTGCTGATTAGGAGCGCCTGGTGCTAAGTCTTGATTGGCCAAAACGTGTGCTACGGAAATTGCTGATGATTTGGCGCACCTGCTCCTAATTAGTCCTGATTGGCCACACCGGTGCCAGTGAAAGTGCTGATTAGGAGCGCCTGGTACTAATTAGCTTGATTGGCTACACCTATGCTACGCAAATTGATAATTACGCGCACCTGGTCCTAATTAGCTTTGAATGGTCCAGCTGTTCCACTGAAATTGCTGGTTAGGCCCGCCTGCTACGAATTAGCGTTCATTGACCCACCTGTGCCACTGAAATGGCTGATGCGCCTGGTCCTAATTAGCCTTGGTTGCCCACATCTGTGCCAGTGAAAGTGCTGATTAGGAGCGCCTGGTGCTAATTAGCCTTGATTGGCCACACCTGTGCTATGGAAATTGCTAATTTCCCACACCTGGTCCTAATTAGCTTTGAATGGTCACAGCTATTCCACTGAAATTGCTGATAGACCTGCTGCTACGAATTAGCGTTCATTGACCACACCTGTGCCACTGAATGGCTGATGCCTGGTCCTAATTAGCTTTGATTGGCCACACCTGTGCCAGTGATGAAGTGCTGATTAGGAGCGCCTGGTGCTAATTAGCCTTGATTGGCCACACCTGTTCTACGGAAATTGCTGATTTGTCGCACCTGGTCCTAATTAGTCTTGATTGGCCACACCTGAGCCATGAAAGTGCTGATTAGGAGTGCCTGGTGCTAATTATCTTTGATGGGCCAACCTGTGCTACGGACATTGCTGATTTAGCGCACCTGGTCCTAATTAGTCTTGATTGGCCACTTGTGCCAGTGAAAGTGCTGATTAGGAGCGCCTGTGCTAATTAGCCTTGATGGCCACACCTGTGCCAGTGAAAGTGCTGATTAGAGCGCCTGGTGCTAATTAGCCTTGATTGGCCACACCTGTGCCAGTGAAAGTGCTGATTGAGTGCCTGGTGCTAATTAGCCTTGATTGCCCACACCTGTGCTCAGTAAAATTGCTGATTTGGGCGCACCTGGTCCTAATTAGCTTTGAATGGTCACAGCTGTCCACTGAAATTGCTGATTAGGCCCGCCTGCTACGAATTAGCGTTCATGACCACACCTGTGCCACTGAAATGGCTGATGCGCCTTGTCCTAATTAGCCTTGATTGGCCACACCTGTGCCAGTGAAAGTGCTTGATAGGAGCGCCTCGTGCTAATTAGCCTTGATTGGCCACAACTGTGCTACGGAAAATTGGCTAATTTCGCGCACTGGTCCTAATTAGCTTTGAATGGTCACAGCTGTGCTACTGAAATTGCTGATTAGGCCCGCCAGGTACGAATTAGCGTTCATTGACCACACCTGTGCCACTGAAAATGGCTTATGCGGGTTATCCTAATTAGCCTGATTGGCCTCAACTGTGCCAGTGAAAGTGCTGATTAGGAGCGCCTGGTGCTAATTAGCCCTTGATTGGCACAACTGTGTGCTACGGAAATTGCTCATTTCGCGACCTTTCTATTTAGCTTGAATGGTCACAGCTGTTCACTGAAATGCTGATTAGGCCCGCTAGTACGAATTAGCGTCATTGACCACCTGTACCACTGAAATGGCTGATGAGCCTGGTCCTAATTAGCCTTGATTGGCCACACCTGTGCCACGGAATTGCTGATTTGGCGCACCTAGTCATAATTACTGTTGATTGGCCACAGCTGTGCCGTGAATTTCTGATAAGGAGCGCCTGGTGTAATTAGCCTTGATTGGTCACACCTGTGCTACGGAAATTGCTGATTTGGCGCACCTTGTCGAATTACTCTTGATTGGCCACACCTGTGCCAGTGAAAGTGCTGATTAGGAGCGCCAGGTGGTAATTAGCCTTGATTGTCCACACCTGTGCTACGAAATTGCTGATTGGCGCACCTGGTGTAATTAGTCTTGATTGGCCACACCTGCGCCAGTGAAAGTGCTGATTAGGAGTGCCTGGTCTAATTAGCCTTGATTGCCACACCTGTGCTCCGTAAATTGCTGATTTGGCGCACTGGTCCTAATTAGCTTGAATGGGTCACAGCTGTTCCACTGAAATTGCTCTGATTAGGCCGCTCCCCCCCCCCCCCCTGGGCCTACTAATAGCGTTCATTGACCACACCTTTGCCACTTAAATGGCGGATGCGCCTGGTCCTAATTAGCTTTTGATTGGCCCACCTGTGCCAGTGAAAGTGCTGATTAGAGGGCCTTGGGTGCTAATTAGCCTTGATTGGCCACAGCCTTTGCTTGGAATTGCGTGTTTGGCGCTCTAGTTCTAATTACTCTTGATTTCCACCCTGTGCTAGTGAAGTGATGATGAGGAGCGACTGTTCTAATTAGCCGTGTTGGCCCACACCTGTGCTACGAATTGCTAATTTCTCGCACCTGGTTGCTAATTAGCTTTGATGGTCACAGCTGTTCCACTGAAAGTGCTGATTTAGGCCCGCCTGCTAAACGATTAGCGTTCATTGCATCACACCTGTGCCACTGAAATGGGCTGATGCCCTGTCCTAATTAGCCTTGATTGGCCACACCTGTGCCAGTGAAAATGCTGATTAGGTTCGCCGGGGCTAATTACCTTGATTGGCCACACCGTAATACGGAAATTGCTGATTTGGCGCACCTGGTCCTAATTAGTCTTGATGGCCACACTGAGCCACTGAAGTGCTGCTGAGGAGCGCCTGGTTGCTAATAATCTTTGTGGCCACAACCTGTGCTACGGACCTTGCTGATTTAGCGCACCTGTCCTAATTAGTCTTGATTAGCCACACTTGTGCCAGTGAAAGTGCTGATTAGGACGCCTCCTTGTGCAATTAGCCGTTATTGGCCACACCTGTGCTAGTTAAAGTGCTGATTATGAGTGCCTGTGGCTCATTAGCCTTGATTGCCCACACCTGTTCTCCGTAATTGCTGATTTGGCGCACCTGGTCTTAATTAGCTTTGATGGTCACAGCGGTTCCACTGAAATTTGCTGATTAATGCCCGCCTGCTAACGAATTAGCGTTCATTGACCACACCTGTGCCAGTGAGACTGGCTGATGCGCCGGTCCTAATTTAGCTTTGATTGGCCACACCTGTGCGTGAAAGTGCTGATTCGGAGCGCTGTTGGTAATTAG
>JALPQD010000821.1:219134-324051 GCA_023101885.1 Typhlomys cinereus | reverse complement strand
CTGTGCTAAGTAAATTGCTGATTGTCGCACCTGTCCTATTAGTCTGAGATTGGCCACACCTGTGCCAGTGAAGTGCTGATTAGGGGCGCGGGTGCTAATTAGCCTTTATTGGCCACACCTGTGCTATGGAAATTGCTGATTTGGCGCACCTGGTCCTAATTACACTTGATTGGCCACACCTGTGCCAGTGAAAGTGCTGATTTGGAGCGACTGGTGCTAATTAGCCTTGATGGGCCACACCTGTGCTACGGAAATTGCTAATTTCGCGCACCTGGTCCTAATTAGCTTTGAATGGTCACAGCTGTTCCACTGAAATTGCTTATGAGGCCCGCTGGTACGAATTAGCGTTCATTGACCACACCTGTGCCACTGAAATGGCTGATGCGCCTGGTCCTAATTAGCCTTGATTGGCCACACCTGTGCCAGTGAAAGTGCTGATTAGGAGCGCCTGGTGGTAATTATCCTTGATTGGCCACACCTGTGCAACGGAAATTGCTGATTTGGCGCACCTAGTCATAATTACTCTTGATTGGCCACAGCTGGCCAGTGAAAGTTCTGATAAGTTGCGACTGGTGCTAATTAGCCTTAATTGGCCACACCTGTGCTACGGAAATTGCTGATTTGGCGCCACCTGTCCTAATTACTCTTGATTGGCCACACCTGTGCCAGTGAAAGTGCTGATTAGGAGCGCCAGGTGGTAATTAGCCTTGATTGTCCACACCTGTGCTACGGAAATTGCTGATTTGGCGCACCTGCTCCTATGAGTCTTGATTGGCCACACCTGTGAAAGTGAAAGTGCTGATTAGGAGCGCCTGGTGCTAATTAGCCTTGATTGCCCACACCTGTGCTCCGTAAATTGCTGATTTGGCGCACCTGGTCCTAATTAGCTTTGAATGGTCACAGCTGTTCCACTGAAATTGCTGATTAGACCCGCCTGCTACGAATTAGCGTTCATTGACCACACCTGTGCCAGTGAAATGGCTGATGCGCCTGGTCCTAATTAGCCTTGATTGGCCACACCTGTGCCAGTGAAAATGCTGATGAAGTGCGCCTGGTGCTAATTAGCCTGATTGGCCACACCTGTACTATGGAAATTGCTGATTTGGTGCACCTGGTCCTAATTAGTCTTGATTGGCCACACCTGAGCCACTGAAAGTGCTGATTAGGAGTGCCTGGTGCTAATTATCTTTGATGGGCCACACCTGTGCTACGGACATTGCTGATTTAGCGCACCTGGTCCTAATTAGTCTTCATTGGCCACACTTGTGCCAGTGAAAGTGCTGATTAGGAGCGCCTGGTGCTAATTAGCCTTGATTGGCCACACCTGTGCCAGTGAAAGTGCTGATTAGGAGCGCCTGGTGCTAATTAGCCTTGGTTGGCCACACCTGTGCCAGTGAAAGTGCTGATTAGGAGTGCCTGGTGCTAATTAGCCTTGATTGCCCACACCTGTGCTCCGTAAATTGCTGATTTGGCGCACCTGGTCCTAATTAGCTTTGAATGGTCACAGCTGTTCCACTGAAATTGCTGATTAGGCCCGACTGCTACGAATTAGCGTTCATTGACCACACCTGTGCCACTGAAATGGCTGATGCGCCTTGTCCTAATTAGCCTTGATTGGCCACACCTGTGCCAGTGAAAGTGCTGATTAGGAGCGCCTCGTGCTAATTAGCCTTGATTGGCCACAACTGTGCTACGGAAATTGCTAATTTTGCGCACCTGGTCCTAATTAGCTTTGAATGGTCACAGCTGTTCCACTGAAATTGCTGATTAGGCCCGCCAGGTACGAATTAGCGTTCATTGACCACACCTGTGCCACTGAAATGGCTTATGCGGTTGATCCTAATTACCCTTGATTGGCCTCGCCTGTGCCAGTGAAAGTGTTCATTAGGAGCGCCTGGTGCTAATTAGCCTTGATTGGCCACACCTGTGCTACGGAAATTGCTAATTTCGCGCACCTGGTCCTAATTAGCTTTGAATGGTCACAGCTGTTCCACTGAAATTGCTGATTAGGCCCGCCTGGTACGAATTAGCGTTCATTGACCACACCTGTACCACTGAAATGGCTGATGAGCCTGGTCCTAATTAGCCTTGATTGGCCACACCTGTGCCAGTGAAAGTGCTGATTAGGAGCGCCTGGTGGTAATTAGCCTTGATTGGCCACACCTGTGGAACGGAAATTGCTGATTTGGCGCACCTAGTCATAATTACTCTTGATTGGCCACAGCTGTGCCAGTGAAAGTTCTAATAAGGAGCGCCTGGTGGTAATTAGCCTTGATTGGCCACACCTGTGCTACGGAAATTGCTGATTTGGCGCACCTAGTCCTAATTACTCTTGATTGGCCACACCTGTGCCAGTGAAAGTGCTGATTAGGAGCGCCAGGTGGTAATTAGCCTTGATTGTCCACACCTGTGCTACGGAAATTGCTGATTTGGCGCACCTGGTCCTATTGGTCTTGATTGGCCACACCTGCGCCAGTGAAAGTGCTGATTAGGAGCGCCTGGTGCTAATTAGCCTTGATTGCCCACACCTGTGCTCCGTAAATTGCTGATTTGGCGCACCTGGTCCTAATTAGCTTTGAATGGTCACAGCTGTTCCACTGAAATTGCTGATTAGGCCCGCCTGCTACTAATTAGCGTTCATTGACCACACCTGTGCCACTGAAATGGCTGATGCGCCTGGTCCTAATTAGCTTTGATTGGCCACACCTGTGCCAGTGAACGTGCTGATTAGGAGGGCCTGGTGCTAATTAGCCTTGATTGGCCACACCTGTGCTATGGAAATTGCTGATTTGGCGCATCTAGTCCTAATTACTCTTGATTACCACACCTGTGCTAGTGAAAGTGATGATTAGGAGCGACTGGTGTTAATTAGCCTTGATTGGCCACACCTGTGCTACGGAAATTGCTAATTTCGCGCACCTGGTCCTAATTAGCTTTGAATGGTCACAGCTGTTCCACTGAAATTGCTGATTAGGCCCGCCTGCTACGAATTAGCGTTCATTGATCACACCTGTGCCACTGAAATGGCTGAAGCGCCTGGTCCTAATTAGCCTTGATTGGCCACACCTGTGCCAGTGAAAATGCTGATTAGGTGCGCCTGGTGCTAATTAGCCTTGATTGGCCACACCTGTGCTACGGAAATTGCTGATTTGGCGCACCTGGTCCTAATTAGTCTTGATTGGCCACACCTGACCCACTGAAAGTGCTGATTAGGAGCTCCTGGTGCTAATTATCTTTGATTGGCCACACCTGTGCTACGGACATTGCTGATTTAGCGCACCTGGTCCTAATTAGTCTTCATTAGCCACACTTGTGCCAGTGAAAGTGCTGATTAGGAGCGCCTCTTGCTAATTAGCCTTGATTGGCCACACCTGTGCTAGTGAAAGTGCTGATTAGGAGTGCCTGGTGCTAATTAGACTTGATTGCCCACACCTGTGCTCCGTAAATTGCTGATTTGGCGCACCTGGTCCTAATTAGCTTTGAATGGTCACAGATGTTCCACTGAAATTGCTGATTAGGCCCGCCTGCTACGAATTAGCGTTCATTGACCACACCTGTGCCACTGAAATGGCTGATGCGCCTGTTCCTAATTAGCCTTGATTGGCCACACCTGTACCAGTGAAAGTGCTGATTAGGAGCCCCTCGTGCTAATTAGCCTTGATTGGCCACACCTGTGCTACGGAAATTGCTGATTTGGCGCATCTAGTCCTAATTACTCTTGATTGGCCACACCTGTGCTAGTGAAGTGATGATTAGGAGCGACTGGTGCTAATTAGCCTTGATTGGCCACACCTGTGTTACGGAAATTGCTAATTTCGCGCACCTGGTCCTAATTTGCTTTGAATGGTCACAGCTGTTTCCTCTGAAATTGCTGAGTAGACCCGCCTGCTACGAATTAGCGTTCATTGACCACACCTGTGCCACTGAAATGGCTGATGCGCCTGGTCCTAATTAGCCTTGATTGGCCACACCTGTGTCAGTGAAATGCTGATTAGGTGCGCCTGGAACTAATTAGCCTTGATTTGCCACACCTGTACTACGGAAATTGCTGATTTGGCGCACCTGGTCCTAATTAGTCTTGATTGGCCACACTGAGCCACTGAAAGTGCTGATTAGGAGCGCCTGGTGCTAATAATCTTTGATTGGCCACACCTGTGCTACGGACATTGCTGATTTAGCGCACCTGGTCCTAATTAGTCTTGATTAGCCCCACTTGTGCCAGTGAAAGTGCTGATTAGGAGCGCCTGGTGCTAATTAGCCTTGATTGGCCACACCTGTGCTAGTGAAAGTGCTGATTAGGAGTGCCTGGTGTTAATTAGCCTTGATTGCCCACACCTGTGCTCCGTAAATTGCTGATTTGGCGCACCTGGTCTTAATTAGCTTTGAATGGTCACAGCTGTTCCACTGAAGTTGCTGATTAGGCCCGCCTGCTACGAATTAGCGTTCATTGACCACACCTGTGCCAGTGAAATGGCTGATGCGCCTGGTCCTAATTAGCTTTGATTGGCCACACCTGTGCCAGTGAAAGTGCTGATTAGGAGCGCCTGGTGCTAATTAGCCTTGATTGGCCACACCTGTGCTACGGAAATTGCTGATTTGGCGCACCTAGTCCTAATTACTCTTGATTGGCCACACCTGTGCTAGTGAAAGTGATGATTAGGAGCGACTGGTGCTAATTAGCCTTGATTGTCCACACCTGTGCTACGGAAATTGCTAATTTCGCGCACCTGGTCCTAATTAGCTTTGAATGGTCACAGCTGTTCCACTGAAATTGCTGAGTAGGCCCGCCTGCTACGAATTAGCGTTCATTGACCACACCTGTGCCACTGAAATGGCTGATGCGCCTGGTCCTAATTAGCCTTGATTGCCCATACCTGTGCCAGTGAAAGTGCTGATTAGGAGCGCCTGGTGCTAATTAGCCTTGATTGGCCACACCTGTGCTACGGAAATTGCTAAATTCGCGCACCTGCTCCTAATTAGATTTGAAAGGTCACAGCTGTTCCACTGAAATTGCTGATTAGGCCCGCCTGCTACGAATTAGCGTTCATTGACCACACCTGTGCCAGTGAAAGTGCTGATTAGGAGGGCCTAGTGCTAATTAGCCTTTATTGGCCACACCTGTGCTTCGGAAATTGCGAATTTGGCGCATCTGCTCCTAATTAGCTTGAAAGGTCACAGCTGTTACCTTGAAATTGCTGATTAGGCCCACCTGATACGAAGTAGTAGCGTTCATTAACCACACCTGTGGCACTGACATGGCTGATGCGCCAGGTCCTAATTAGCCTTGGTTGGCCACACCTGTGCCAGTGAAAGTGCTGATTAGGAGCGCCTGGTGGTAATTAGCCTTGATTGGCCACATCTGTGCTAAGGAAATTGCTGATTTGGCGCACCTGGTCCTAATTAGTCTAGATTGGCCACACCTGTGCCAGTGAAAGTGCTGATTAGGGGTGCCGGGTGCTAATTAGCCTTTATTGGCCACACCTGTGCTATGGAAATTGCTGATTTGGCGCACCTGGTCCTAATTACACTTGATTGGCCACACCTGTGTGCCAGTGAAAGTGCTGATTTGGAGCGACTGGTGCTAATTAGCCTTGATGGGCCACACCTGTGCTACGGAAATTGCTAATTTCGCGCACCTGGTCCTAATTAGCTTTGAATGGTCACAGCTGTTCCACTGAAATTGCTTATGAGGCCCGCCTGGTACGAATTAGCGTTCATTGACCACACCTGTGCCACTGAAATGGCTGATGCGCCTGGTCCTAATTAGCCTTGATTGGCCACACCTGTGCCAGTGAATGTGCTGAATAGGAGCGCCTGGTGCTAATTAGCCTTGATTGTCCACACCTGTGCTACGGAAATTGCTGATTTGGCGCACCTGCTCCTAATTGCTTTGAAGGTCACACTGTTGCACTGAAATTGCTGATTAGGCCCGCCTGGTACGAATTAGCGTTCATTAACCACACCTGTGCCACTGACATGGCTGATGTGCCTGGTCTTAATTAGCCTTGATTGGCCACACCTGTGCCAGTGAAAGTGATGATTAGGGCGCCTGGTGGTAATTAGCCTTGATTGGCCACACCTGTGCTGCGGAAATTTCTGATTTGGCGCACCTGGTCCTAATTAGTCTTGATTGGCCACACCTGTGCCAGTGAAAGTGCTGATAGGAGCGCCTGGTGCTAATTAGCCTTGATTGGCCACACCTGTGCTAGCAAATTGGTAGTTTCGCGCACCTGGTCCTAATTAACTTGAATGGTCACAGCTGTTCCACTGAAATTGCTGATTAGGCCCCCTGGTACGAATTAGCGTTCATTGACCACACCTGTACCACTGAAATGGCTGATGAGCCTGGCCTAATTAGCCTTGATTGGCCACACCTGTGCCAGTGAAAGTGCTGATTCGGAGCGCCTGGTGGGTAATTAGCCTTGATTGGCCACACCTGTGCAACGGAAATTGCTGATTTGGCGCACCTAGTCATAATTACTCTTGATTGGCCACAGCTGTGCAGTGAAAGTTCTGATTAAGTTGCGACTGGTGCTAATTAGCCTTAATTGCCCACACCTGTGCTACGGAAAATTGCTGATTTGGCGCACCTAGTCCTAATTACTCTTGATTGGCCAACCTGTGCCAGTGAAAGTGCTGATTAGGAGCGCCAGGTGGTAATTAGCCTGATGTCCACACCTGTTGCTACGGAAATGAAATTGCTTGATTGGCGCACCTGGTCTATTGTCTGGATTGGCCACACCTGTGAAAGTGAAAGTGCTGATTAGGTGCCGCTGTGCTAATTAGCCTTGATGGCCACACCTGTGCTCCGTAAATTGCTGATTTGGCGCACCTGGTACTAATTAGCTTTGAATGGTCACAGCTGTTCCATTGAAATTGCTGATTAGACCCGCCTGCTACGAATTGGCGTTCATTGACCACACCTGTCCAGTGAAATGGCTGATGCGCCTGGTCCTAATAGCTTTGATTGGCCACACCTGTGCCAGCGAAAGTGCTGATAGGAGCGCCTGGTGTGCTAATTAGCCTTGATTGGCCAAACCTGTGCTACGGAAATTGCTGATTTGGCGCACCTGTCCTAATTAGTCCTGATTGCCACACCGGTGCCAGTGAAATGAAATTGCTGATTAGGAGCGCCTGGTACTAATTAGTTGATTGGCTACACCTATGCTACGCAAATTGATAATTACGCGCACCTGGTCCTAATTAGCTTTGATGGTCACAGCTGTTCCACTGAATTGATGATTAGGCCCGCCTGCTACGAATTAGCGTTCATTGACCACACCTGTGCCAACTGAAATGGCTGCTGCGCCTGGTCCTAATTAGCTCTTGGTTGGCCACATCTGTGCCAGTGAAAGTGCTGATTAGGAGCGCCTGGTGCTAATTAGCCTTGATTGGCCACACCTGTGCTGGAAATTGCTAATTTCCCACACCTGGTCCTATTAGCTTTGAATGGTCACAGCTATTCCACTGAAATTGCTGATTAGACCTGCCTGCTACGATTAGCGTTCATTGACCACACCTGTGCCACAGAAATGGCTGATGCGCCTGGTCCTAATTAGCTTTGATTGGCCACACCTGTGCCAGTGAAAGTGCTGATTAGGAGCGCCTGGTGCTAATTAGCCTTGATTGGCCACACCTGTGCTATGGAAATTGCTGATTTGGCGAATCTAGTCCTAATTACTTTTGATTTCCACACCTGTGCTAGTGAAAGTGATGATTAGGAGCGACTGGTGCTAATTAGCCTTGATTGGCCACACCTGTGCTACGGAAATTGCTAATTTCGCGCACCTGGTCCTAATTAGCTTTGAATGGTCACAGCTGTTCCACTGAAATTGCTGAGTAGGCCCGCCTGCTACGAATTAGCGTTCATTGATCACACCTGTGCCACTGAAATGGCTGAAGCGCCTGGTCCTAATTAGCCTTGATTGGCCACACCTGTGCCAGTGAAAATGCTGATTAGGTGCGCCTGGTGCTAATTAGCCTTGATGGCCACACCTGTGCTACGGAAATTGCTGATTTGGCGCACCTGGTCCTAATTAGTCTTGATTGGCCACACCTGAGCCACTGAAGTGCTGATTAGGAGCTCCTGGTGCTAATTATCTTTGATTGGCCACACCTGTGCTACGGACATTGCTGATTTAGCGCACCTGGTCCTAATTAGTCTTCATTAGCCACACTTGTGCCAGTGAAAGTGCTGATTAGGAGCGCCTCTTGCTAATTAGCCTTGATTGGCCACACCTGTGCTAGTGAAAGTGCTGATTAGGAGTGCCTGGTGTTAATTAGCCTTGATTGCCCACACCTGTGCTCCGTAAATTGCTGATTTGGCGCACCTGGTCCTAATTAGCTTTGAATGGTCACAGATGTTCCACTGAAATTGCTGATTAGGCCCGCCTGCTACGAATTAGCGTTCATTGACACAACCTGTGCCACTGAAATGGCTGATGCGCCTGTTCCTAATTAGCCTTGATTGGCCACACCTGTACCAGTGAAAGTGCTGATTAGGAGCCCCTCGTGCTAATTAGCCTTGATTGGCCACACCTGTGCTACGGAAATTGCTGATTTGGCGCATCTAGTCCTAATTACTCTTGATTGGCCACACCTGTGCTAGTGAAAGTGATGATTAGGAGCGACTGGTGCTAATTAGCCTTGATTGGCCACACCTGTGTTACGGAAATTGCTAATTTCGCGCACCTGGTCCTAATTTGCTTTGAATGGTCACAGCTGTTCCTCTGAAATTGCTGAGTAGACCCGCCTGCTACGAATTAGCGTTCATTGACCACACCTGTGCCACTGAAATGGCTGATGCGCCTGGTCCTAATTAGCCTTGATTGGCCACACCTGTGCCAGTGAAAATGCTGATTAGGTGCGCCTGGAACTAATTAGCCTTGATTTGCCACACCTGTACTACGGAAATTGCTGATTTGGCGCACCTGGTCCTAATTAGTCTTGATTGGCCACACCTGAGCCACTGAAAGTGCTGATTAGGAGCGCCTGGTGCTAATAATCTTTGATTGGCCACACCTGTGCTACGGACATTGCTGATTTAGCGCACCTGGTCCTAATTAGTCTTGATTAGCCCCACTTGTGCCAGTGAAAGTGCTGATTAGGAGCGCCTGGTGCTAATTAGCCTTGATTGGCCACACCTGTGCTAGTGAAAGTGCTGATTAGGAGTGCCTGGTGTTAATTAGCTTTGATTGCCCACACCTGTGCACCGTAAATTGCTGATTTGGCGCACCTGGTCTTAATTAGCTTTGAATGGTCACAGCTGTTCCACTGAAGTTGCTGATTAGGCCCGCCTGCTACGAATTAGCGTTCATTGACCACACCTGTGCCAGTGAAATGGCTGATGCGCCTGGTCCTAATTAGCTTTGATTGGCCACACCTGTGCCAGTGAAAGTGCTGATTAGGAGCGCCTGGTGCTAATTAGCCTTGATTGGCCACACCTGTGCTACGGAAATTGCTAAATTTGCGCACCTGCTCCTAATTAGATTTGAAAGGTCACAGCTGTTCCACTGAAATTGCTGATTAGGCCCGCCTGCTACGAATTAGCGTTCATTGACCACACCTGTGCCAGTGAAAGTGCTGATTAGGAGGGCCTAGTGCTAATTAGCCTTTATTGGCCACACCTGTGCTTCGGAAATTGCGAATTTGGCGCATCTGCTCCTAATTAGCTTTGAAAGGTCACAGCTGTTACCTTGAAATTGCTGATTAGGCCCACCTGATACGAATTAGCGTTCATTAACCACACCTGTGCCACTGACATGGCTGATGCGCCAGGTCCTAATTAGCCTTGGTTGGCCACACCTGTGCCAGTGAAAGTGCTGATTAGGAGCGCCTGGTGGTAATTAGCCTTGATTGGCCACATCTGTGCTAAGGAAATTGCTGATTTGGCGCACCTGGTCCTAATTAGTCTAGATTGGCCACACCTGTGCCAGTGAAAGTGCTGATTAGGGGCGCCGGGTGCTAATTAGCCTTTATTAGCCACACCTGTGCTATGGAAATTGCTGATTTGGCGCACCTGGTCCTAATTACACTTGATTGGCCACACCTGTGCCAGTGAAAGTGCTGATTTGGAGCGACTGGTGCTAATTAGCCTTGATGGGCCACACCTGTGCTACGGAAATTGCTAATTTCGCGCACCTGGTCCTAATTAGCTTTGAATGGTCACAGCTGTTCCACTGAAATTGCTTATGAGGCCCGCCTGGTACGAATTAGCGTTCATTGACCACACCTGTGCCACTGAAATGGCTGATGCGCCTGGTCCTAATTAGCCTTGATTGGCCACACCTGTGCCAGTGAATGTGCTGAATAGGAGCGCCTGGTGCTAATTAGCCTTGATTGTCCACACCTGTGCTACGGAAATTGCTGATTTGGCGCACCTGCTCCTAATTTGCTTTGAAAGGTCACAGCTGTTGCACTGAAATTGCTGATTAGGCCCGCCTGGTACGAATTAGCGTTCATTAACCACACCTGTGCCACTGACATGGCTGATGTGCCTGGTCTTAATTAGCCTTGATTGGCCACACCTGTGCCAGTGAAAGTGATGATTAGGTGCGCCTGGTGGTAATTAGCCTTGATTGGCCACACCTGTGCTGCGGAAATTTCTGATTTGGCGCACCTGGTCCTAATTAGTCTTGATTGGCCACACCTGTGCCAGTGAAAGTGCTGATTAGGAGCGCCTGGTGCTAATTAGCCTTGATTGGCCACACCTGTGCTACGCAAATTGGTAGTTTCGCGCACCTGGTCCTAATTAACTTTGAATGGTCACAGCTGTTCCACTGAAATTGCTGATTAGGCCCGCCTGGTACGAATTAGCGTTCATTGACCACACCTGTACCACTGAAATGGCTGATGAGCCTGGCCCTAATTAGCCTTGATTGGCCACACCTGTGCCAGTGAAAGTGCTGATTAGGAGCGCCTGGTGGTAATTAGCCTTGATTGGCCACACCTGTGCAACGGAAATTGCTGATTTGGCGCACCTAGTCATAATTACTCTTGATTGGCCACAGCTGTGCCAGTGAAAGTTCTGATAAGTTGCGACTGGTGCTAATTAGCCTTAATTGGCCACACCTGTGCTACGGAAATTGCTGATTTGGCGCACCTAGTCCTAATTACTCTTGATTGGCCACACCTGTGCCAGTGAAAGTGCTGATTAGGAGCGCCAGGTGGTAATTAGCCTTGATTGTCCACACCTGTGCTACGGAAATTGCTGATTTGGCGCACCTGGTCCTATTAGTCTGGATTGGCCACACCTGTGAAAGTGAAAGTGCTGATTAGGTGCGCCTGGTGCTAATTAGCCTTGATTGCCCACACCTGTGCTCCGTAAATTGCTGATTTGGCGCACCTGGTACTAATTAGCTTTGAATGGTCACAGCTGTTCCATTGAAATTGCTGATTAGACCCGCCTGCTACGAATTGGCGTTCATTGACCACACCTGTCCAGTGAAATGGCTGATGCGCCTGGTCCTAATAAGCTTTGATTGGCCACACTTGTGCCAGCGAAAGTGCTGATTAGGAGCGCCTGGTGCTAATTAGCCTTGATTGGCCAAACCTGTGCTACGGAAATTGCTGATTTGGCGCACCTGGTCCTAATTAGTCCTGATTGGCCACACCGGTGCCAGTGAAAGTGCTGATTAGGAGCGCCTGGTACTAATTAGCTTGATTGGCTACACCTATGCTACGCAAATTGATAATTACGCGCACCTGGTCCTAATTAGCTTTGAATGGTCACAGCTGTTCCACTGAAATTGCTGGTTAGGCCCGCCTGCTACGAATTAGCGTTCATTGACCACACCTGTGCCACTGAAATGGCTGATGCGCCTGGTCCTAATTCGCCTTGGTTGGCCACATCTGTGCCAGTGAAAGTGCTGATTAGGAGCGCCTGGTGCTAATTAGCCTTGATTGGCCACACCTGTGCTACGGAAATTGCTAATTTCCCACACCTGGTCCTAATTAGCTTTGAATGGTCACAGCTATTCCACTGAAATTGCTGATTAGACCTGCCTGCTACGAATTAGCGTTCATTGACCACACCTGTGCCACAGAAATGGCTGATGCGCCTGGTCCTAATTAGCTTTGATTGGCCACACCTGTGCCAGTGAAAGTGCTGATTAGGAGCGCCTGGTGCTAATTAGCCTTGATTGGCCACACCTGTGCTATGGAAATTGCTGATTTGGCGAATCTAGTCCTAATTACTCTTGATTTCCACACCTGTGCTAGTGAAAGTGATGATTAGGAGCGACTGGTGCTAATTAGCCTTGATTGGCCACACCTGTGCTACGGAAATTGCTAATTTCGCGCACCTGGTCCTAATTAGCTTTGAATGGTCACAGCTGTTCCACTGAAATTGCTGAGTAGGCCCGCCTGCTACGAATTAGCGTTCATTGACCACACCTGTGCCAATGAAATGGCTGATGCGCCTGGTCCTAATTAGCCTTGATTGGCCACACCTGTGCCAGTGAAAATGCTGATTAGGTGCGCCTGGTGCTAATTAGCCTTGATTGGCCACACCTGTGCTACGGAAATTGCTGATTTGGCGCACCTGGTCCTAATTAGTCTTGATTGGCCACACCTGAGCCACTGAAAGTGCTGATTAGGAGTGCCTGGTGCTAATTATCTTTGATGGGCCACACCTGTGCTACGGACATTGCTGATTTAGCGCACCTGGTCCTAATTAGTCTTCATTGGCCACACTTGTGCCAGTGAAAGTGCTGATTAGGAGCGCCTGGTGCTAATTAGCCTTGATTGGCCACACCTGTGCCAGTGAAAGTGCTGATTAGGAGCGCCTGGTGCTAATTAGCCTTGATGGGCCACACCTGTGCTACGGAAATTGCTAATTTCGCGCACCTGGTCCTAATTAGCTTTGAATAGTCATAGCTGTTCCACTGAAATTGCTTATGAGGCCCGCCTGGTACGAATTAGCGTTCATTGACCACACCTGTGCCACTGAAATGGCTGATGCGCCTGGTCCTAATTAGCCTTGATTGGCCACACCTGTGCCAGTGAATGTGCTGAATAGGAGCGCCTGGTGCTAATTAGCCTTGATTGTCCACACCTGTGCTACGGAATTGCTGATTTGGCGCACCTGCTCCTAATTTGCTTTGAAAGGTCACAGCTGTTGCACTGAAATTGCTGATTAGGCCCGCCTGGTACGAATTAGCGTTCATTAACCACACCTGTGCCACTGACATGGCTGATGTGCCTGGTCTTAATTAGCCTTGATTGGCCACACCTGTGCCAGTGAAAGTGATGATTAGGTGCGCCTGGTGGTAATTAGCCTTGATTGGCCACACCTGTGCTGCGGAAATTTCTGATTTGGCGCACCTGGTCCTAATTAGTCTTGATTGGCCACACCTGTGCCAGTGAAAGTGCTGATTAGGAGCGCCTGGTGCTAATTAGCCTTGATTGGCCACACCTGTGCTACGCAAATTAGTAGTTTCGCGCACCTGGTCCTAATTAGCTTTGAATGGTCACAGCTGTTCCACTGAAATTGCTGATTAGGCCCGCTTGCTACGAATTAGCGTTCATTGACCACACCTGTGCCATTGAAATGGCTGATGCGCCTGGTCCTAATTAGCCTTGATTGGCCACACCTGTGCCAGTGAAAGTGCTGATTAGGAGCGCCTGGTGGTAATTAGCCTTGATTGGCCACACCTGTGCTACGGAAATTGCTAATTTCACGCACCTGGTCCTAATTAGCTTTGAATGGTCACAGCTGTTCCACTGAAATTGCTGATTAGGCCCGCCTGGTACAAATTAGCGTTCATTGACCACACCTGTGCCACTGAAATGGCTGATGAGCCTGGTCCTAATTAGCCTTGATTGGCCACACCTGTGCCAGTGAAAGTGCTGATTAGGAGCGCCTGGTGGTAATTAGCCTTGATTGGCCACACCTGTGCAACGGAAATTGCTGATTTGGCGCACCTAGTCATAATTACTCTTGATTGGCCACAGCTGTGCCAGTGAAAGTTCTGATAAGTTGCGACTGGTGCTAATTAGCCTTAATTGGCCACACCTGTGCTACGGAAATTGCTGATTTGGCGCACCTAGTCCTAATTACTCTTGATTGGCCACACCTGTGAAAGTGAAAGTGCTGATTAGGAGCGCCAGGTGGTAATTAGCCTTGATTGTCCACACCTGTGCTACGGAAATTGCTGATTTGGCGCACCTGGTCCTATTAGTCTGGATTGGCCACACCTGTGAAAGTGAAAGTGCTGATTAGGTGCGCCTGGTGCTAATTAGACTTGATTGCCCACACCTGTGTTCCGTAAATTGCTGATTTGGTGCACCTGGTCCTAATTAGCTTTGAATGGTCACAGCTGTTCCACTGAAATTGCTGATTAGACCCGCCTGCTACGAATTAGCGTTCATTGACCACACCTGTCCAGTGAAATGGCTGATGCGCCTGGTCCTAATAAGCTTTGATTGGCCACACCTGTGCCAGCGAAAGTGCTGATTAGGAGCGCCTGGTGCTAATTAGTCTTGATTGGCCAAACGTGTGCTACGGAAATTGCTGATTTGGCGCACCTGCTCCTAATTAGTCCTGATTGGCCACACCGGTGCCAGTGAAAGTGCTGATTAGGAGCGCCTGGTACTAATTAGCTTGATTGGCTACACCTATGCTACGCAAATTGATAATTACGCGCACCTGGTCCTAATTAGCTTTGAATGGTCACAGCTGTTCCACTGAAATTGCTGGTTAGGCCCGCCTGCTACGAATTAGCGTTCATTGACCACACCTGTGCCACTGAAATGGCTGATGCGCCTGGTCCTAATTAGCCTTGGTTGCCCACATCTGTGCCAGTGAAAGTGCTGATTAGGAGCGCCTGGTGCTAATTAGCCTTGATTGGCCACACCTGTGCTATGGAAATTGCTAATTTCCCACACCTGGTCCTAATTAGCTTTGAATGGTCACAGCTATTCCACTGAAATTGCTGATTAGACCTGCCTGCTACGAATTAGCGTTCATTGACCACACCTGTGCCACTGAAATGGCTGATGCGCCTGGTCCTAATTAGCTTTGATTGGCCACACCTGTGCCAGTGAAAGTGCTGATTAGGAGCGCCTGGTGCTAATTAGCCTTGATTGGCCACACCTGTTCTACGGAAATTGCTGATTTGTCGCACCTGGTCCTAATTAGTCTTGATTGGCCACACCTGAGCCACTGAAAGTGCTGATTAGGAGTGCCTGGTGCTAATTATCTTTGATGGGCCACACCTGTGCTACGGACATTGCTGATTTAGCGCACCTGGTCCTAATTAGTCTTGATTGGCCACACTTGTGCCAGTGAAAGTGCTGATTAGGAGCGCCTGGTGCTAATTAGCCTTGATTGGCCACACCTGTGCCAGTGAAAGTGCTGATTAGGAGCGCCTGGTGCTAATTAGCCTTGATTGGCCACACCTGTGCCAGTGAAAGTGCTGATTAGGAGTGCCTGGTGCTAATTAGCCTTGATTGCCCACACCTGTGCTCAGTAAATTGCTGATTTGGCGCACCTGGTCCTAATTAGCTTTGAATGGTCACAGCTGTTCCACTGAAATTGCTGATTAGGCCCGCCTGCTACGAATTAGCGTTCATTGACCACACCTGTGCCACTGAAATGGCTGATGCGCCTTGTCCTAATTAGCCTTGATTGGCCACACCTGTGCCAGTGAAAGTGCTGATTAGGAGCGCCTCGTGCTAATTAGCCTTGATTGGCCACAACTGTGCTACGGAAATTGCTAATTTCGCGCACCTGGTCCTAATTAGCTTTGAATGGTCACAGCTGTGCTACTGAAATTGCTGATTAGGCCCGCCAGGTACGAATTAGCGTTCATTGACCACACCTGTGCCACTGAAATGGCTTATGCGGTTGATCCTAATTAGCCTTGATTGGCCTCAACTGTGCCAGTGAAAGTGCTGATTAGGAGCGCCTGGTGCTAATTAGCCTTGATTGGCCACACCTGTGCTACGGAAATTGCTCATTTCGCGTACCTGTTCCTATTTAGCTTTGAATGGTCACAGCTGTTCCACTGAAATTGCTGATTAGGCCCGCCTAGTACGAATTAGCGTTCATTGACCACACCTGTACCACTGAAATGGCTGATGAGCCTGGTCCTAATTAGCCTTGATTGGCCACACCTGTGCAACGGAAATTGCTGATTTGGCGCACCTAGTCATAATTACTGTTGATTGGCCACAGCTGTGCCAGTGAAAGTTCTGATAAGGAGCGCCTGGTGGTAATTAGCCTTGATTGGCCACACCTGTGCTACGGAAATTGCTGATTTGGCGCACCTTGTCCTAATTACTCTTGATTGGCCACACCTGTGCCAGTGAAAGTGCTGATTAGGAGCGCCAGGTGGTAATTAGCCTTGATTGTCCACACCTGTGCTACGGAAATTGCTGATTTGGCGCACCTGGTGTAATTAGTCTTGATTGGCCACACCTGCGCCAGTGAAAGTGCTGATTAGGAGTGCCTGGTGCTAATTAGCCTTGATTGCCCACACCTGTGCTCCGTAAATTGCTGATTTGGCGCACCTGGTCCTAATTAGCTTTGAATGGTCACAGCTGTTCCACTGAAATTGCTGATTAGGCCCGCCTGCTACTAATTAGCGTTCATTGACCACACCTGTGCCACTGAAATGGCTGATGCGCCTGGTCCTAATTAGCTTTGATTGGCCACACCTGTGCCAGTGAAAGTGCTGATTAGGAGGGCCTGGTGCTAATTAGCCTTGATTGGCCACACCTGTGCTATGGAAATTGCTGATTTGGCGCATCTAGTCCTAATTACTCTTGATTTCCACACCTGTGCTAGTGAAAGTGATGATTAGGAGCGACTGGTGCTAATTAGCCTTGATTGGCCACACCTGTGCTACGGAAATTGCTAATTTCTCGCACCTGGTGCTAATTAGCTTTGAATGGTCACAGCTGTTCCACTGAAATTGCTGATTAGGCCCGCCTGCTACGAATTAGCGTTCATTGATCACACCTGTGCCACTGAAATGGCTGATGCGCCTGGTCCTAATTAGCCTTGATTGGCCACACCTGTGCCAGTGAAAATGCTGATTAGGTGCGCCTGGAGCTAATTAGCCTTGATTGGCCACACCTGTACTACGGAAATTGCTGATTTGGCGCACCTGGTCCTAATTAGTCTTGATTGGCCACACCTGAGCCACTGAAAGTGCTGATTAGGAGCGCCTGGTGCTAATAATCTTTGATTGGCCACACCTGTGCTACGGACATTGCTGATTTAGCGCACCTGGTCCTAATTAGTCTTGATTAGCCACACTTGTGCCAGTGAAAGTGCTGATTAGGAGCGCCTGGTGCTAATTAGCCTTGATTGGCCACACCTGTGCTAGTGAAAGTGCTGATTAGGAGTGCCTGGTGCTAATTAGCCTTGATTGCCCACACCTGTGCTCCGTAAATTGCTGATTTGGCGCACCTGGTCTTAATTAGCTTTGAATGGTCACAGCTGTTCCACTGAAATTGCTGATTAGGCCCGCCTGCTACGAATTAGCGTTCATTGACCACACCTGTGCCAGTGAAATGGCTGATGCGCCTGGTCCTAATTAGCTTTGATTGGCCACACCTGTGCCAGTGAAAGTGCTGATTAGGAGCGCCTGGTGGTAATTAGCCTTGATTGGCCACACCTGTGCTACGGAAATTGCTGATTTGGCGCACCTAGTCCTAATTACTCTTGATTGGCCACACCTGTGCTAGTGAAAGTGATGATTAGGAGCGACTGGTGCTAATTAGCCTTGATTGGCCACACCTGTGCTGCGGAAATTGCTAATTTCGTGCACCTGGTCCTAATTAGCTTTGAATGGTCACAGCTGTTCCACTGAAATTGCTGAGTAGGCCCGCCTGCTACGAATTAGTGTTCATTGACCACACCTGTGCCACTGAAATTGCTGATGCGCCTGGTCTTAATTAGCCTTGATTGCCCATACCTGTGCCAGTGAAAGTGCTGATTAGGAGCGCCTTGTGCTAATTAGCCTTGATTGGCCACACCTGTGCTACGGAAATTGCTAATTTCGCGCACCTGCTCCTAATTAGATTTGAAAGGTCACAGCTGTTCCACTGAAATTGCTGATTAGACCCGCCTGCTACGAATTAACGTTCATTGACCACACCTGTGCCAGTGAAAGTGCTGATTAGGAGGGCCTAGTGCTAATTAGCCTTTATTGGCCACACCTGTGCTTCGGAAATTGCGAATTTGGCGCACCGGCTTCTTATTAGCTTTGAAAGGTCACAGCTGTTCCCTTGAAATTGCTGTTTAGGCCCACCTGATACGAATTAGCGTTCATTAACCACACCTGTGCCACTGACATGGCTGATGCGCCAGGTCCTAATTAGCCTTGGTTAGCCACACCTGTGCCAGTGAAAGTGCTGATTAGGAGCACCTGGTGGTAATTAGCCTTGATTGGCCACATCTGTGCTAAGGAAATTGCTGATTTGGCGCACCTGGTCCTAATTAGTCTAGATTGGCCACACCTGTGCCAGTGAAAGTGCTGATTAGGGGCGCCGGTGCTAATTAGCCTTTATTGGCCACACCTGTGCTATGGAAATGGCTGATTTGGCGCACCTGGTCCTAATTACACTTGATTGGCCACACCTGTGCCAGTGAAAGTGCTGATTAGGAGCGACTGGTGCTAATTAGCCTTAATGGGCCACACCTGTGCTACGGAAATTGCTAATTTCGCGCACCTGGTCCTAATTAGCTTTGAATGGTCACAGCTGTTCCACTGAAATTGCTTATGAGGCCCGCCTGGTACGAATTAGCGTTCATTGACAACACCTGTGCCACTGAAATGGCTGATGCGCCTGGTCCTAATTAGCCTTGATTGGCCACACGTGTGCCAGTGAATGTGCTGAATAGGAGCGCCTGGTGGTAATTAGCCTTGATTGGCCACACCTGTGCAACGGAAATTGCTGATTTGGCGCACCTAGTCATAATTACTCTTGATTGGCCACAGCTGTGCCAGTGAAAGTTCTCAAAAGGAGCGCCTGGTGGTAATTAGCCTTGATTGGCCACACCTGTGCTACGGAAATTGCTGATTTGGCGCACCTAGTACTAATTACTCTTGATTGGCCACACCTGTGCCAGTGAAAGTGCTTATTAGGAGCGCCAGGTGGTAATTAGCCTTGATTGTCCACACCTGTGCTACGGAAATTGCTGATTTGGCGCACCTGGTCCTATTAGTCTTGATTGGCCACACCTGCGCCAGTGAAAGTGCTGATTAGGAGCGCCTGGTGCTAAATAGCCTTGATTGCCCACACCTGTGCTCCGTAAATTGCTGATTTGGCGCACCTGGTCCTAATTAGCTTTGAATGGTCACAGCTGTTCCACTGAAATTGCTGATTAGGCCCGCCTGCTACTAATTAGCGTTCATTGACCACACCTGTGCCACTGAAATGGCTGATGCGCCTGGTCCTAATTAGCTTTGATTGGCCACACCTGTGCCAGTGAAAGTGCTGATTAGGAGGGCCTGGTGCTAATTAGCCTTGATTGGTCACAACTGTGCTATGGAAATTGCTGATTTGGCGCATCTAGTCCTAATTACTCTTGATTTCCACACCTGTGCTAGTGAAAGTGATGATTAGGAGCGACTGGTGCTAATTAGCCTTGATTGGCCACACCTGTGCTACGGAAATTGCTAATTTCGCGCACCTGGTCCTAATTAGCTTTGAATGGTCACAGCTGTTCCACTGAAATTGCTGATTAGGCCCGCCTGCTACGAATTAGCGTTCATTGACCACACCTGTGCCACTGAAATGGCTGATGCGCCTGGTCCTAATTAGCTTTGATTGGCCACACCTGTGCCAGTGAAAGTGATGATTAGGAGCGCCTGGTGCTAATTAGCCTTGATTGGCCACACCTGTGCTACGGAAATTGCTGATTTGGCGCACCTAGTCCTAATTACTCTTGTTTGGCCACACCTGTGCTAGTGAAAGTGATGATTAGGAGCGATTGGTGCTAATTAGCCTTGATTGGCCACACCTGTGCTGCGGAAATTGCTAATTTCGCACACCTGTTCCTAATTAGCTTTGAATGGTCACAGCTGTTCCACTGAAATTGCTGATTAGGCCCGCCTGCTACGAATTAGTGTTCATTGACCACACCTGTGCCACTGAAATGGCTGATGCGCCTGGTCCTAATTAGCCTTGATTGCCCATACCTGTGCCAGTGAAAGTGCTGATTAGGAGCGCCTGGTGCTAATTAGCCTTGATTGGCCACACCTGTGCTACGGAAATTGCTAATTTCACGCACCTGCTCCTAATTAGATTTGAAAGGTCACAGCTGTTCCACTGAAATTGCTGATTAGGCCCGCCTGCTACGAATTAACGTTCATTGACCACACCTGTGCCAGTGAAAGTGCTGATTAGGAGGGCCTAGTGCTAATTAGCCTTTATTGGCCACACCTGTGCTTCGGAAATTGCGAATTTGGCGCATCTGCTCCTTATTAGCTTTGAAAGGTCACAGCTGTTTCCTTGAAATTGCTGATTAGGCCCACCTGATACGAATTAGCGTTCATTAACCACACCTGTGCCACTGACATGGCTGATGCGCCAGGTCCTAATTAGCCTTGATTGGCCACACCTGTGCAACGGAAATTGCTGATTTGGCGCACCTAGTCATAATTACTCTTGATTGGCCACAGCTGTGCCAGTGAAAGTTCTCAAAAGGAGCGCCTGGTTGTAATTAGCCTTGATTGGCCACACCTGTGCTATGGAAATTGCTGATTTGGCGCACCTAGTCCTAATTACTCTTGATTGGCCACACCTGTGCCAGTGAAAGTGCTGATTAGGAGCGCCAGGTGGTAATTAGCCTTGATTGTCCACACCTGTGCTACGGAAATTGCTGATTTGGCGCACCTGGTCCTATTAGTCTTGATTGGCCACACCTGCGCCACTGAAAGTGCTGATTAGGAGCGCCTGGTGCTAAATAGCCTTGATTGCCCACACCTGTGCTCCGTAAATTGCTGATTTGGCGCACCTGGTCCTAATTAGCTTTGAATGGTCACAGCTGTTCCACTGAAATTGCTGATTAGGCGCGCCTGCTACTAATTAGCGTTCATTGACCACACCTGTGCCACTGAAATGGCTGATGCGCCTGGTCCTAATTAGCTTTGATTGGCCACACCTGTGCCAGTGAAAGTGCTGATTAGGAGGGCCTGGTGCTAATTAGCCTTGATTGGCCACACCTGTGCTGTGGAAATTGCTGATTTGGCGCATCTAGTCCTAATTACTCTTGATTTCCACACCTGTGCTAGTGAAAGTGATGATTAGGAGCGACTGGTGCTAATTAGCCTTGATTGGCCACACCTGTGCTACGGAAATTGCTAATTTCGCGCACCTGGTCCTAATTAGCTTTGAATGGTCACAGCTGTTCCACTGAAATTGCTGATTAGGCCCGCCTGCTACGAATTAGCGTTCATTGACCACACCTGTGCCACTGAAATGGCTGATGCGCCTGGTCCTAATTAGCCTTGATTGGCCACACCTGTACCAGTGAAAGTGCTGATTAGGCGCGCCTCGTGCTAATTAGCCTTGATTTGCCACACCTGTGCTACGGAAATTGCTGATTTGGCGCATCTAGTCCTAATTACTCTTGATTGGCCACACCTGTGCTAGTGAAAGTGATGATTAGGAGCGACTGGTGCTAATTAGCCTTGATTGGCCAGATCTGTGTTACGGAAATTGCTAATTTCGCGTACCTGGTCCTAATTAGCTTTGAATGGTCACAGCTGTTCCACTGAAATTGCTGAGTACACCCGCCTGCTACGAATTAGCGTTCATTGACCACACCTGTGCCACTGAAATGGCTGATGCGCCTGGTCCTAATTAGCCTTGATTGGCCACACCTGTGCCAGTGAAAATGCTGATTAGGTGCGCCTGGAGCTAATTAGCCTTGATTTGCCACACCTGTACTACGGAAATTGCTGATTTGGCGCACCTGGTCCTAATTAGTCTTGATTGGCCACACCTGAGCCACTGAAAGTGCTGATTAGGAGCGGCTGGTGCTAATAATCTTTGATTGGCCACACCTGTGCTACGGACATTGCTGATTTAGCGCACCTGGTCCTAATTAGTCTTGATTGGCCCCACTTGTGCCAGTGAAAGTGCTGATTAGGAGCGCCTGGTGCTAATTAGCCTTGATTGGCCACACCTGTGCTAGTGAAAGTGCTGATTAGGAGTGCCTGGTGCTAATTAGCCTTGATTGCCCACACCTGTGCTCCGTAAATTGCTGATTTGGCGCACCTGTTCTTAATTAGCTTTGAATGGTCACAGCTGTTCCACTGAAATTGCTGATTAGGCCCGCCTGCTACGAATTAGCGTTCATTGACCACATCTGTGCCAGTAAAATGGCTGATGCGCCTGGTCCTAATTAGCTTTGATTGGCCACACCTGTGCCAGTGAAAGTGCTGATTAGGAGCGCCTGGTGCTAATTAGCCTTGATTGGCCACACCTGTGCTACGGAAATTGCTGATTTGGCGCACCTAGTCCTAATTACTCTTGATTGGCCACACCTGTGCTAGTGAAAGTGATGATTAGGAGCGACTGGTGCTAATTAGCCTTGATTGGCCACACCTGTGCTGCGGAAATTGCTAATTTCGCACACTTGGTCCTAATTAGCTTTGAATGGTCACAGCTGTTCCACTGAAATTGCTGATTAGGCCCGCCTGCTACAAATTAGCGTTCATTGACCACACCTGTGCCACTGAAATGGCTGATGCGCCTGGTCCTAATTAGCCTTGATTCCCCATACCTGTGCCAGTGAAAGTGCTGATTAGGAGCGCCTGGTGCTAATTAGCCTTGATTGGCCACACCTGTGCTACGGAAATTGCTAATTTCACGCACCTGCTCCTAATTAGATTTGAAAGGTCACAGCTGTTCCACTGAAATTGCTGATTAGGCCCGCCTGCTACGAATTAACGTTCATTGACCACACCTGTGTCAGTGAAAGTGCTGATTAGGAGGGCCTAGTGCTAATTAGCCTTTATTGGCCACACCTGTGCTTTGGAAATTGCGAATTTGGCGCATCTGCTCCTTATTAGCTTTGAAAGGTCACAGCTGTTTCCTTGAAATTGCTGATTAGGCCCACCTGATACGAATTAGCGTTCATTAACCACACCTGTGCCACTGACATGGCTGATGCGCCAGGTCCTAATTAGCCTTGGTTGGCCACACCTGTGCCAGTGAAAGTGCTGATTAGGAGCGCCTGGTGGTAATTAGCCTTGATTGGCCACACCTGTGTTAAGGAAATTGCTGATTTGGCGCACCTGGTCCTAATTAGTCTAGATTGGCCACACCTGTGCCAGTGAAAGTGCTGATTAGGGGTGCCGGGTGCTAATTAGCCTTAATTGGCCACACCTGTGCTACGGAAATTGCTGATTTGGCGCATCTAGTCCTAATTACTCTTGATTGGCCACACTTGTGCCAGTGAAAGTGCTGATTAGGAGCGCCTGGTGCTAATTAGCCTTGATTGGCCACACCTGTGCTAGTGAAAGTGCTGATTAGGAGTGCCTGGTGCTAATTAGCCTTGATTGCCCACACCTGTGCTCCGTAAATTGCTGATTTGGCGCACCTGTTCTTAATTAGCTTTGAATGGTCACAGCTGTTCCACTGAAATTGCTGATTAGGCCCGCCTGCTACGAATTAGCGTTCATTGACCACATCTGTGCCAGTGAAATGGCTGATGCGCCTGGTCCTAATTAGCTTTGATTGGCCACACCTGTTCCAGTGAAAGTGCTGATTAGGAGCGCCTGGTGCTAATTAGCCTTGATTGGCCACACCTGTGCTACGGAAATTGCTGATTTGGCGCACCTAGTCCTAATTACTCTTGATTGGCCACATCTGTGCTAGTGAAAGTGATGATTAGGAGCGACTGGTGCTAATTAGCCTTGATTGGCCACACCTGTGCTGCGGAAATTGCTAATTTCGCACACTTGGTCCTAATTAGCTTTGAATGGTCACAGCTGTTCCACTGAAATTGCTGATTAGGCCCGCCTGCTACGAATTAGCGTTCATTGACCACATCTGTGCCACTGAAATGGCTGATGCGCCTGGTCCTAATTAGCCTTGATTGCCCATACCTGTGCCAGTGAAAGTGCTGATTAGGAGCGCCTGGTGCTAATTAGCCTTGATTGGCCACACCTGTGCTACGGAAATTGCTAATTTCACGCACCTGCTCCTAATTAGATTTGAAAGGTCACAGCTGTTCCACTGAAATTGCTGATTAGGCCCGCCTGCTACGAATTAACGTTCATTGACCACACCTGTGTCAGTGAAAGTGCTGATTAGGAGGGCCTAGTGCTAATTAGCCTTCATTGGCCACACCTGTGCTTTGGAAATTGCGAATTTGGCGCATCTGCTCCTTATTAGCTTTGAAAGGTCACAGCTGTTTCCTTGAAATTGCTGATTAGGCCCACCTGATACGAATTAGCGTTCATTAACCACACCTGTGCCACTGACATGGCTGATGCGCCAGGTCCTAATTAGCCTTGGTTGGCCACACCTGTGCCAGTGAAAGTGCTGATTAGGAGCGCCTGGTGGTAATTAGCCTTGATTGGCCACATCTGTGCTAAGGAAATTGCTGATTTGGTGCACCTGGTCCTAATTAGTCTAGATTGGCCACACCTGTGCCAGTGAAAGTGCTGATTAGGGGTGCCGGGTGCTAATTAGCCTTAATTGGCCACACCTGTGCTCGGAAATTGCTGATTTGGCGCATCTAGTCCTAATTACTCTTGATTGGCCACACCTGTGCTAGTGAAAGTGATGATTAGGAGCAACTGGTGCTAATTAGCCTTGATTGGCCACACCTGTGTTACGGAAATTGCTAATTTCGCGCACCTGGTCCTAATTAGCTTTGAATGGTCACAGCTGTTCCACTGAAATTGCTGAGTAGACCCGCCTGCTACGAATTAGCGTTCATTGACCACACCTGTGCCACTGAAATGGCTGATGCGCCTGGTCCTAATTAGCCTTGATTGGCCACACCTGTGCCAGTGAAAATGCTGATTAGGTGCGCCTGGAACTAATTAGCCTTGATTTGCCACACCTGTACTACGGAAATTGCTGATTTGGCGCACCTGGTCCTAATTAGTCTTGATTGGCCACACCTGAGCCACTGAAAGTGCTGATTAGGAGCGCCTGGTGCTAATAATCTTTGATTGGCCACACCTGTGCTACGGACATTGCTGATTTAGCGCACCAGGTCCTAATTAGTCTTGATTAGCCACACTTGTGCCAGTGAAAGTGCTGATTAGGAGCGCCTGGTGCTAATTAGCCTTGATTGGCCACACCTGTGCTAGTGAAAGTGCTGATTAGGAGTGCCTGGTGCTAATTAGCCTTGATTGCCCACACCTGTGCTCCGTAAATTGCTGATTTGGCGCACCTGGTCTTAATTAGCTTTGAATGGTCACAGCTGTTCCACTGAAGTTGCTGATTAGACCCGCCTGCTACGAATTAGCGTTCATTGACCACACCTGTGCCAGTGAAATGGCTGATGCGCCTGGTCCAAATTAGCTTTGATTGGCCACACCTGTGCCATTGAAAGTGCTGATTAGGAGCGCCTTGTGCTAATTAGCCTTGATTGGCCACACCTGTGCTACGGAAATTGCTAATTTCGCGCACCTGCTCCTAATTAGATTTGAAAGGTCACAGCTGTTCCACTGAAATTG
Organism: Typhlomys cinereus; assembly: GCA_023101885.1. NCBI lineage: Eukaryota > Metazoa > Chordata > Mammalia > Rodentia > Platacanthomyidae > Typhlomys > Typhlomys cinereus. Next base: position 298,393 of record JALPQD010000821.1, on the reverse strand, counting down.
CTGATTAGATCCGCCTGCTACGAATTAACGTTCATTGACCACACCTGTGCCAGTGAAAGTGCTGATTAGGAGGGCCTAGTGCTAATTAGCCTTTATTGGCCACACCTGTGCTTCGGAAATTGCGAATTTGGCGCACCGGCTTCTTATTAGCTTTGAAAGGTCACAGCTGTTCCCTTGAAATTGCTGATTAGGCCCACCTGATACGAATTAGCGTTCATTAACCACACCTGTGCCACTGACATGGCTGATGCGCCAGGTCCTAATTAGCCTTGGTTGGCCACACCTGTGCCAGTGAAAGTGCTGATTAGGAGCGCCTGGTGGTAATTAGCCTTGATTGGCCACATCTGTGCTAAGGAAATTGCTGATTTGGCGCACCTGGTCCTAATTAGTCTAGATTGGCCACACCTGTGCCAGTGAAAGTGCTGATTAGGGGCGCCGGGTGCTAATTAGCCTTTATTGGCCACACCTGTGCTATGGAAATGGCTGATTTGGCGCACCTGGTCCTAATTACACTTGATTGGCCACACCTGTGCCAGTGAAAGTGCTGATTAGGAGCGACTGGTGCTAATTAGCCTTAATGGGCCACACCTGTGCTACGGAAATTGCTAATTTCGCGCACCTGGTCCTAATTAGCTTTGAATGGTCACAGCTGTTCCACTGAAATTGCTTATGAGGCCCGCCTGGTACGAATTAGCGTTCATTGACCACACCTGTGCCACTGAAATGGCTGATGCGCATGGTCCTAATTAGCTTTGATTGGCCACACCTGTGCCAGTGAAAGTGCTGATTAGGAGGGCCTGGTGGTAATTAGCCTTGATTGGCCACACCTGTGCTATGGAAATTGCTGATTTGGCGCATCTAGTCCTAATTACTCTTGATTTCCACACCTGTGCTAGTGAAAGTGATGATTAGGAGCGACTGGTGCTAATTAGACTTGATTGGCTACACCTGTGCTACGGAAATTGCTAATTTCGCGCACCTGGTCCTAATTAGCTTTGAATAGTCACAGCTGTTCCACTGAAATTGCTGATTAGGCCCGCCTGCTACGAATTAGCGTTCATTGATCACACCTGTGCCACTGAAATGGCTGAAGCGCCTGGTCCTAATTAGCCTTGATTGGCCACACCTGTGCCAGTGAAAATGCTGATTAGGTGTGCCTGGTGCTAATTAGCCTTGATTGGCCACACCTGTGCTACGGAAATTGCTGATTTGGCGCACCTGGTCCTAATTAGTCTTGATTGGCCACACCTGAGCCACTGAAAGTGCTGATTAGGAGCTCCTGTTGCTAATTATCTTTGATTGGCCACACCTGTGCTATGAAAATTGCTGATTTGGCGCACCTGGTCCTAATTACACTTGATTGGCCACACCTGTGCCAGTGAAAGTGCTGATTAGGAGCGACTGGTGCTAATTAGCCTTGATGGGCCACACCTGTGCTACGGAAATTTCTAATTTCGCGCACCTGGTCCTAATTAGCTTTGAATGTTCACAGCTGTTCCACTGAAATTGCTTATGAGGCCCGCCTGGTACGAATTAGCGTTCATTGACCACACCTGTGCCAGTGAAATGGCTGATGCGCCTGGTCCTAATTAGCCTTGATTGGCCATACCTGTGCCAGTGAAAGTGCTGAATTGGACCGCCTGGTGCTAATTAGCCTTGATTGTCCACACCTGTGCTACGGAAATTGCTGATTTGGCGCACCTAGTCCTAATTAGCCTTGATTGGCCACACCTGTGCCAGTGAAAGTGGTGATTAGGAGCGCCTGGTGCTAATTAGCCTTCATTGGCCACACCTGTGCTACAGAAATTGGTAATTTGGCGCACCTGCTCCTAATTAGATTTGAAAGGTCACAGCTGTTCCACTGAAATTGCTGATTAGGCCCGCCTGGTGCGAATTAGCGTTCATTGACCACACCTGTGCCACTGAAATGGCTGATGAGCCTGGTCCTAATTAGCCTTGATTGGCCACTCCTGTGCCAGTGAAAGTGCTGATTAGGAGCGCCTGGTGCTAATTAGCCTTGATTGGCCACACCTGTGCTACGGAAATTGCTAATTTCGCGCACCTGGTCCTAATTAGCTTTGAATGGTCACAGCTGTTCCACTGAAATTGCTGATTAGGCCCGCCTGGTATGAATTAGCGTTCATTGACCACACCTGTGCCACTGAAATGGCTTATGCGGTTGATCCTAATTAGCCTTGATTGGCCTCACCTGTGCCAGTGAAAGTGCTGATTAGGAGCGCCTGGTGCTAATTAGCCTTGATTGGCCACACCTGTGCAACGGAAATTGCTGATTTGGCGCACCTAGTCATAATTACTCTTGATTGGCCACAGCTGTGCCAGTGAAAGTTCTGATAAGGAGCGACTGGTGCTAATTAGCCTTGATTGGCCACACCTGTGCTACGGAAATTGCTGATTTGGCGCACCTAGTCCTAATTACTCTTGAATGGCCACACCTGTGCCAGTGAAAGTGCTGATTAGGAGCGCCAGGTGCTAATTAGCCTTGATTGGCCACACCTGTGCTACGGAAATTGCTGATTTGGCGCACCTGGTCTTAATTAGTCTTGATTGGCCACACTTGTGCCAGTGAAAGTGCTGATTAGGAGCGCCTGGTGCTAATTAGCCTTGATTGGCCACAACTGTGCCAGTGAAAGTGCTGATTAGGAGTGCCTGGTGCTAATTAGCCTTGATTGCCCACACCTGTGCTCCGTAAATAGCTGATTTGGCGCACCTGGTCCTAATTAGCTTTGAATGGTCACAGCTGTTCCACTGAAATTGCTGAGTAGGCCCGCCTGCTACGAATTAGCGTTCATTGGCCACACCTGTGCCACTGAAATGGCTGATGCGCCTGGTCTTAATTAGCCTTGATTGGCCATACCTGTGCCAGTGAAAGTGCTGATTAGGAGCGCCTGGTGGTAATTAGCCTTGATTGGCCACACCTGTGCTACGGAAATTGCTGATTTGGCGCACCTCGTCCTAATTAGACTTGATTGTCAACACCTGTGCCAGTGAAAGTGCTGATTAGGAGCGCCTGGTGCTAATTAGCCTTCATTGGCCACACCTGTGCTATGGAAATTGCTAATTTGGTGCACCTGCTCCTAATTTGCTTTGAAAGGTCACAGCTGTTCCACTGAAATTGCTGATTAGGCCCGCCTGGTACGAATTAGCGTTCATTAACCACACCTGTGCCACTGACATGGCTGATGTGCCTGGTCTTAATTAGCCTTGATTGGCCACACCTGTGCCAGTGATAGTGCTGATTAGGAGCACCTGGTGCTAATTAGCCTTGATTGGCCACACCTGTGCTACGCAAATTGGTAGTTTCGCGCACCTGGTCCTAATTAGCTTTGAATGGTCACAGCTGTTCCACTGAAATTGCTGATTAGGCCCGCTTGCTACGAATTAGCGTTCATTTACCACACCTGTGCCATTGAAATGGCTGATGCGACTGGTCCTAATTAGCCTTGGTTGACCACACCTGTGCCAGTGAAAGTGCTGATTCGAGCGCCTGGTGGTAATTAGCCTTGATTGGCCACACCTGTGCTACGGAAATTGCTAATTTCGCACACCTGGTCCTAATTAGCTTTGAATGGTCACAGCTGTTCCACTGAAATTACTGATTAGGGCCGCCTGCTACGAATTAGCGTTCATTGACCACACCTGTGCCACTGAAATGGCTTATGCGGTTGATAATAATTAGCCTTGATTGGCCACACCTGTGCCAGTGAAAGTGCTGAATAGGAGCACCTGGTGGTAATTAGCCTTGATTGGCCACATCTGTGCTACGGAAATTGCTGATTTGGCGCACTTGGTCCTAATTAGTCTTGATTGGCCACACCTGTGCCAGTGAAAGTGCTGATTAGGAGCGCCTGGTGGTAATTAGCCTTGATTGGCCACATCTGTGCTAAGGAAATTGCTGATTTGGCGCACCTGGACCTAATTAGTCTAGATTGGCCACACCTGTGCCGGTGAAAGTGCTGATTAGGGGCGCCTGGTGCTAATTAGCCTTTATTGGCCACACCTGTGCTATGGAAATGGCTGATTTGGCGCACCTGGTCCTAATTACACTTGATTGGCCACACCTGTGCCAGTGAAAGTGCTGATTAGGAGCGACTGGTGCTAATTAGCCTTGATGGGCCACACCTGTGCTACGGAAATTGCTAATTTCGCGCACCTGGTCCTAATTAGCTTTGAATGGTCACAGCTGTTCCACTGAAATTGCTTATGAGGCCCGCCTGGTACGAATTAGCGTTCATTGACCACACCTGTGCCACTGAAATGGCTGATGCGCCTGGTCCTAATTAGCCTTGATTGGCCACACCTGTGCCAGTGAAAGTGCTGATTAGGAGCGCCTGGTGCTAATTAGCCTTGATTGTCCACACCTGTGCTACGGAAATTGCTGATTTGGCGCACCTAGTCCTAATTAGCCTTGATTGGCCACACCTGTGCCAGTGAAAGTGCTGATTAGGAGCGCCTGGTGCGAATTAGCGTTCATTGACCACACCTGTGCCACTGAAATGGCTGATGCGCCTGGTCCTAATTAGCCTTGATTGGCCACTCCTGTGCCAGTGAAAGTGCTGATTAGGAGCGCCTGGTGGTAATTAGCCTTGATTGGCCACATCTGTGCTACGGAAATTGCTGATTTGGCGCACCTGGTCCTAATTACTCTTGATTGGCCACAGCTGTGCCAGTGAAAGTGCTGATTAGGAGCGCCTGGTGCTAATTAGCCTTGATTGGCCAGACCTGTGCTACGGAAATTGCTGATTTGTCTCACCTGGTCCAAATTAGCCTTGATTGGCCACACCTGTGCCAGTTAAAATGCTGATTAGGAGCGCCTGGTGCTAATTAGCCTTGATTGGCCACACCTGTGCAACGGAAATTGCTGATTTGGCGCACCTGGTCCTAATTAGCCTTGATTGTCAACACCTGTGCCAGTGAAAGTGCTGATCAGGAGCGCCTGGTGCTAATTAGCCTTCATTGGCCACACCTGTGCTATGGAAATTGCTAATTTGGCGCACCTGCTCCTAATTAGCTTTGAAAGGTCACAGCTGTTCCACTGAAATTGCTGATTAGGCCCGCCTGGTACGAATTAGCGTTCATTAACCACACCTGTGCCACTGACATGGCTGATGCGCCTGGTCTTAATTAGCCTTGATTGGCCACACCTGTGCCAGTGAAAGTGCTGATTAGGAGGGCCTGGTGGTAATTAGCCTTGATTGGCCACACCTGTGCTGCAGAAATTTCTGATTTGGCGCACCTGGTCCTAATTAGTCCTATTGGCCACACCTGTGCCAGTGAAAGTGCTGATTAGGAGCGCCTGGTGCTAATTAGCCTTGATTGGCCACACCTGTGCTACGCAAATTGCTAATTTCCCACACCTGGTCCTAATTAGCTTTGAATGGTCACAGCTGTTCCACTGAAATTGCTGATTAGACCCGCCTGCTACGAATTAGCGTTCATTGACCACACCTGTACCACTGAAATGGCTGATGCGCCTGGTCCTAATTAGATTTGATTGGCCACACCTGTGCCAGAGAAAGTGCTGATTAGGAGCGCCTGGTGGTAATTAGCCTTGATTGGCCACACCTGTGCTACGGAAATTGCTAATTTCGCGCACCTGGTCCTAATTAGCTTTGAATGGTCACAGCTGTTCCACTGAAATTGCTGATTAGGCCCGCCTGCTACGAATTAACGTTCATTGACCACACCTGTGCCAGTGAAAGTGCTGATTAGGAGGGCCTAGTGCTAATTAGCCTTTATTGGCCACACCTGTGCTTCGGAAATTGCGAATTTGGCGCATCTGCTCCTAATTAGCTTTGAAAGGTCACAGCTGTTCCCTTGAAATTGCTGATTAGGCCCACCTGATACGAATTAGCGTTCATTGACCACACCTGTGCCACTGAAATGGCTGATGCGCCTGGTCCTAATTATCCTTGATTGGCCACACCTGTGCCAGTGAAAGACTGATTAGGAGCCCCTCGTGCGAATTAGCCTTGATTGGCCACACCTGTGCTCCGGAAATTGCTGATTTGGCGCACCTGGTCCTAATTACTCTTGATTGGCCACACCTGTGCAAGTGAATGTGCTGATTAGGAGCGCCTGGTGCTAATTAGCCGTGATTGGGTAAACCTGTGCTACGGAAATTGCAAATTTCGAACACCTGGTCCTAATTAGCTTTGAATGGTCACAGCTGTTCCACTGAAATTGCTGATTAGGTCCGCCTGGTACGAATTAGCGTTCATTGACCACACCTGTGCCACTGAAATGGCTGATGCGCCTTTTCCTAATTAGCCTTGATTGGCCACACCTGTGCCAGTGAAAGTGCTGATTAGGAGCGCCTGGTGCTAATTAGCCTTGATTGGCCACACCTGTGCTACGGAAATTGCTGATTTGGCGCACCTGGTCCTAATTAGTCTTGATTGTCCACACCTGTGCCAGTGAAAGTGCTGATTAGGAGCGTCTGTTGCTAATTAGCGTTAATTGGCCACACCTGTGCTATGGAAATTGCTAATTTGGCGCATCTGCTCCTAATTAGCTTTGAAAGCTAAGAGCTGTTCCACTGAAATTGCTGTTTAAGCCCGCCTGGTACGAATTAGCGTTAATTAACCACACCTGTGCCACTGACATGGCTGATGCGCCTGGTCCTAATTAGCCTTGATTGGCCACACCTGTGCCATTTAAAGTGCTGATTAGGAGCGCCTGGAGCTAATTAGCCTTGATTGGCCACACCTGTGCTACGGAAATTGCTGATTTCACACACCTGGTCCTAATTAGCTTTGAATGGTCACAGCTGTTCCACTGAAATTGCTGATTAGGCCCGCCTGCTACGAATTAGCGTTCATTTACCACACCTGTGCCACTGAAATGGCTGATGCGCCTGATCCTAATTAGCCTTGATTGGCAACACCGGTGCTATGGAAATTGCTGATTTGGCGCACCTGGTCCTAATTACTCTTGATTGGCCACACCTGTGCCAGTGAAAGTGCTGATTAGGAGCGACTGGTGCTAATTAGCCTTGATTGGCCACACCTGTGCTACGGAAATTGCTAATTTCACGCACCTGGTGCTAATTAGCTTTGAATGGTCACAGCTGTTCCACTGAAATTGCTGATTAGGCCCGCCTGGTGCGAATTAGCGTTCATTGACCACACCTATGCCACTGAAATGGCTGATGCGCCTAGTCCTAATTAGCATTGATTGGCCACACCTGTGCCGGTGAAAGTGCTGATTAGGAGCGCCTGGTGGTAATTAGCCTTTATTGGCCACACCTGTGCTACGGAAATTGCTAATTTGGCGCACCTGCTCCTAATTAGCTTTCAAAGGTGACAGCTGTTCCCTTGAAATTGCTGATTAGGCCCACCTGATATGAATTAGCGTTCATTAACCACACCTGTGCCACTGACATGGCTGATGCGCCTGTTCCTAATTAGCCTTGGTTGGCCACACCTGTGCCAGTGAAAGTGCTGATTAGGAGCGCCTGGTGGTAATTAGCCTTGATTGGCCACACCTGTGCTACGGAAATTGCTGATTTGACGCACCTGGTCCTAATTAGTCTTGATTGGCCACACCTGTGCCAGTGAAAGTGCTGATTAGGAGCGCCTGGTGCTAATTTTCCTTGATTGGCCACATCTGTGCTACGGAAATTGCTAGATTCGCGCACCTGGTCCTAATTAGCTTTGAATGGTCACAGCTGTTCCACTGAAATTGCTGATTAGGCCCGCCTGGTATGAATTAGCGTTCATTGACCACACCTGTGCCACTGAAATGGCTGATGCGCCTGGTCCTAATTAGCCTTGATTGGCCACACCTGTGCCAGTGAAAGTGCTGATTAGGAGCGCCTGGTGCTAATTAGCCTTGATTTTCCACACCTGTGCTACGGAGGTTGCTTATTTGGCGCACCTAGTCCTAATTAGTCTTGATTGGCCACACCTGTGCCAGTGAAATTGCTGATTAGGAGTGCCTGGTGCTAATTAGCCTTCATTGGCCACACCTGTGATACGGAAATTGCTAATTTGGCGCACCTGCACCTAATTAGCTTTGAAAGATCACAGCTGTTCCACTGAAATTGCTGATTAGGCCCGCCTGGTGCGAAGTAGCGTTCATTGACCACACCTGTGCCACTGAAATGGCTGATGCGCCTGGTCCTAATTAGCCTTGATTGGCCACACCTGTGCCAGTGAAAGACTGATTAGGAGCCCCTCGTGTGAATTAGCCTTGATTGGCCACACCTGTGCTCCGGAAATTGCTGATTTGGCGCACCTGGTCCTAATTACTCTTGATTGGCCACACCTGTGCAAGTGAATGTGCTGATTAGGAGCGCCTGGTGCTAATTAGCCTTGATTGGGTAAACCTGTGCTACGGAAATTGCAAATTTCGAACACCTGGTCCTAATTAGCTTTGAATGTTCACAGCTGTTCCACTGAAATTGCTGATTAGGTCCGCCTGGTACGAATTAGCGTTCATTGACCACACCTGTGCCACTGAAATGGCTGATGCGCCTTTTCCTAATTAGCCTTGATTGGCCACACCTGTGCCAGTGAAAGTGCTGATTAGGAGCGCCTGGTGCTAATTAGACTTGATTGGACACACCTGTGCTACGGAAATTGCTGATTTGGCGTACCTGGTCCTAATTAGTCTTGATTGTCCACACCTGTGCCAGTGAAAGTGCTGATTAGGAGCGTCTGTTGCTAATTAGCGTTAATTGGCCACACCTGTGCTATGGAAATTGCTAATTTGGCGCATCTGCACCTAATTAGCTTTGAAAGCTAAGAGCTGTTCCACTGAAATTGCTGTTTAAGCCCGCCTGGTACGAATTAGCGTTAATTAACCACACCTGTGCCACTGACATGGCTGATGCGCCTGGTCCTAATTAGCCTTGATTGGCCACACCTGTGCCAGTGAAAGTGCTGATTAGGAGCGCCTGGAGCTAATTAGCCTTGATTGGCCACACCTGTGCTACGGAAATTGCTGATTTCACACACCTGGTCCTAATTAGCTTTGAATGGTCACAGCTGTTCCACTGAAATTGCTGATTAGGCCCGCCTGCTACGAATTAGCGTTCATTTACCACACCTGTGCCACTGAAATGGCTGATGCGCCTGATCCTAATTAGCCTTGATTGGCCACACCTGTGCCAGTGAAAGTGCTGATTAGGAGCGACTGGTGCTAATTAGCCTTGATTGGCCACACCTGTGCTACGGAAATTGCTGATTTGGCGCACCTGGTCCTAATTAGCTTTGAATGGTCACAGCTGTTCCACTGAAATTGCTGATTAGGCCCGCCTGGTACGAATTAGCGTTCATTGACCACACCTGTACCACTGAAATGGCTGATGTGCCTGGTCCTAATTAGATTTGATTGGCCACACCTATGCCAGAGTAAGTGCTGATTAGGAGCGCCTGGTGGTAATTAGCCTTGATTGGCCACACCTGTGCTACGGAAATTGCTAATTTCGCGCACCTGGTCCTAATTAGCTTTGAATGGTCACAGCTGTTCCACTGAAATTGCTGATTAGGCCCGCCTGCTACGAATTAACATTCATTGACCACACCTGTGCCAGTGAAAGTGCTGATTAGGAGGGCCTAGTGCTAATTAGCCTTTATTGGCCACACCTGTGCTTCGGAAATTGCGAATTTGGCGCATCTGCTCCTAATTAGCTTTGAAAGGTCACAGCTGTTCCCTTGAAATTGCTGATTAGGCCCACCTGATACGAATTAGCGTTCATTAACCACACCTGTGCCACTGACATGGCTGATGCGCCAGGTCCTAATTAGCCTTGGTTGGCCACACCTGTGCCAGTGTAAGTGCTGATTAGGAGCGCCTGGTGGTAATTAGCCTTGATTGGCCACATCTGTGCTAAGGAAATTGCTGATTTGGCGCACCTGGTCCTAATTAGTCTAGATTGGCCACACCTGTGCCAGTGAAAGTTCTGATTAGGGGCGCCTTGTGCTAATTAGCCTTGATTGGCCACACCTGTGCTACGGAAATTGCTGATTTGGCGCACCTGGTCCTAATTACTCTTGATTGGCCACACCTGTGCCAGAGAGAAAGTGCTGATTAGGAGCGACTGGTGCTAATTAGCCTTGATTGGCCACACCTGTGCTACGGAAATTGCTAATTTCACGCACCTGGTCCTAATTAGCTTTGAATGGTCACAGCTGTTCCACTGAAATTGCTGATTAGGCCCGCCTGGTGCGAATTAGCGTTCATTGACCACACCTATGCCACTGAAATGGCTGATGCGCCTAGTCCTAATTAGCCTTGATTGGCCACACCTGTGCCAGTGAAAAGTGCTGATTAGGAGCGCCTGGTGGTAATTAGCCTTTATTGGCCACACCTGTGCTACGGAAATTGCTAATTTGGCGCACCTGCTCCTAATTAGCTTTCAAAGGTGACAGCTGTTCCCTTGAAATTGCTGATTAGGCCCACCTGATATGAATTAGCGTTCATTTACCACACCTGTGCCACTGACATGGCTGATGCGCCTGTTCCTAATTAGCCTTGGTTGGCCACACCTGTGCCAGTGAAAGTGCTGATTAGGAGCGCCTGGTGGTAATTAGCCTTGATTGGCCACACCTGTGCTACGGAAATTGCTGATTTGATGCACCTGGTCCTAATTAGTCTTGATTGGCCACACCAGTGCCAGTGAAAGTGCTGATTAGGAGCGCGTGGTGCTAATTTTCCTTGATTGGCCACATCTGTGCTACGGAAATTGCTAGATTCGCGCACCTGGTCCTAATTAGCTTTGAATGGTCACAGCTGTTCCACTGAAATTGCTGATTAGGCCCGCCTGGTATGAATTAGCGTTCATTGACCACACCTGTGCCACTGAAATGGCTGATGCGCCTGGTCCTAATTAGCCTTGATTGGCCACACCTGTGCCAGTGAAAGTGCTGATTAGGAGCGCCTGGTGCTAATTAGCCTTGATTTTCCACACCTGTGCTACGGAGGTTGCTTATTTGGCGCACCTAGTCCTAATTAGTCTTGATTGGCCACACCTGTGCCAGTGAAATTGCTGATTAGGAGTGCCTGGTGCTAATTAGCCTTCATTGGCCACACCTGTGATACGGAAATTGCTAATTTGGCGCACCTGCTCCTAATTAGCTTTGAAAGATCACAGCTGTTCCACTGAAATTGCTGATTAGGCCCGCCTGGTGCGAAGTAGCGTTCATTGACCACACCTGTGCCACTGAAATGGCTGATGCGCCTGGTCCTAATTAGCCTTGATTGGCCACACCTGTGCCAGTGAAAGACTGATTAGGAGCCCCTCGTGCGAATTAGCCTTGATTGGCCACACCTGTGCTCCGGAAATTGCTGATTTGTTGCACCTGGTCCTAATTACTCTTGATTGGCCACACCTGTGCAAGTGAATGTGCTGATTAGGAGCGCCTGGTGCTAATTAGCCTTGATTGGGTAAACCTGTGCTACGGAAATTGCAAATTTCGAACACCTGGTCCTAATTAGCTTTGAATGGTCACAGCTGTTCCACTGAAATTGCTGATTAGGTCCGCCTGGTACGAATTAGCGTTCATTGACCACACCTGTGCCACTGAAATGGCTGATGCGCCTTTTCCTAATTAGAGTTGATTGGCCACACCTGTGCCAGTGAAAGTGCTGATTAGGAGCGCCTGGTGCTAATTAGACTTGATTGGACACACCTGTGCTACGGAAATTGCTGATTTGGCGTACCTGGTCCTAATTAGTCTTGATTGTCCACACCTGTGCCAGTGAAAGTGCTGATTAGGAGCGTCTGTTGCTAATTAGCGTTAATTGGCCACACCTGTGCTATGGAAATTGCTAATTTGGCGCATCTGCTCCTAATTAGCTTTGAAAGCTAAGAGCTGTTCCACTGAAATTGCTGTTTAAGCCCGCCTGGTACGAATTAGCGTTAATTAACCACACCTGTGCCACTGACATGGCTGATGCGCCTGGTCCTAATTAGCCTTGATTGGCCACACCTGTGCCATTTAAAGTGCTGATTAGGAGCGCCTGGAGCTAATTAGCCTTGATTGGCCACACCTGTGCTACGGAAATTGCTGATTTCACACACCTGGTCCTAATTAGCTTTGAATGGTCACAGCTGTTCCACTGAAATTGCTGATTAGGCCCGCCTGCTACGAATTAGCGTTCATTTACCACACCTGTGCCACTGAAATGGCTGATGCGCCTGATCCTAATTAGCCTTGATTGGCCACACCTGTGCCAGTGAAAGTGCTGATTAGGAGCGACTGGTGCTAATTAGCCTTGATTGGCCACACCTGTGCTACGGAAATTGCTGATTTGGCGCACCTGGTCCTAATTAGCTTTGAATGGTCACAGCTGTTCCACTGAAATTGCTGATTAGGCCCGCCTGGTACGAATTAGCGTTCATTGACCACACCTGTACCACTGAAATGGCTGATGTGCCTGGTCCTAATTAGATTTGATTGGCCACACCTATGCCAGAGTAAGTGCTGATTAGGAGCGCCTGGTGGTAATTAGCCTTGATTGGCCACACCTGTGCTACGGAAATTGCTAATTTCGCGCACCTGGTCCTAATTAGCTTTGAATGGTCACAGCTGTTCCACTGAAATTGCTGATTAGGCCCGCCTGCTACGAATTAACATTCATTGACCACACCTGTGCCAGTGAAAGTGCTGATTAGGAGGGCCTAGTGCTAATTAGCCTTTATTGGCCACACCTGTGCTTCGGAAATTGCGAATTTGGCGCATCTGCTCCTAATTAGCTTTGAAAGGTCACAGCTGTTCCCTTGAAATTGCTGATTAGGCCCACCTGATACGAATTAGCGTTCATTAACCACACCTGTGCCACTGACATGGCTGATGCGCCAGGTCCTAATTAGCCTTGGTTGGCCACACCTGTGCCAGTGTAAGTGCTGATTAGGAGCGCCTGGTGGTAATTAGCCTTGATTGGCCACATCTGTGCTAAGGAAATTGCTGATTTGGCGCACCTGGTCCTAATTAGTCTAGATTGGCCACACCAGTGCCAGTGAAAGTTCTGATTAGGGGCGCCTTGTGCTAATTAGCCTTGATTGGCCACACCTGTGCTACGGAAATTGCTGATTTGGCGCACCTGGTCCTAATTACTCTTGATTGGCCACACCTGTGCCAGAGAAAGTGCTGATTAGGAGCGACTGGTGCTAATTAGCCTTGATTGGCCACACCTGTGCTACGGAAATTGCTAATTTCACGCACCTGGTCCTAATTAGCTTTGAATGGTCACAGCTGTTCCACTGAAATTGCTGATTAGGCCCGCCTGGTGCGAATTAGCGTTCATTGACCACACCTATGCCACTGAAATGGCTGATGCGCCTAGTCCTAATTAGCCTTGATTGGCCACACCTGTGCCAGTGAAAGTGCTGATTAGGAGCGCCTGGTGGTAATTAGCCTTTATTGGCCACACCTGTGCTACGGAAATTGCTAATTTGGCGCACCTGCTCCTAATTAGCTTTCAAAGGTGACAGCTGTTCCCTTGAAATTGCTGATTAGGCCCACCTGATATGAATTAGCGTTCATTAACCACACCTGTGCCACTGACATGGCTGATGCGCCTGTTCCTAATTAGCCTTGGTTGGCCACACCTGTGCCAGTGAAAGTGCTGATTAGGAGCGCCTGGTGGTAATTAGCCTTGATTGGCCACACCTGTGCTACGGAAATTGCTGATTTGACGCACCTGGTCCTAATTAGTCTTGATTGGCCACACCTGTGCCAGTGAAAGTGCTGATTAGGAGCGCCTGGTGCTAATTTTCCTTGATTGGCCACATCTGTGCTACGGAAATTGCTAGTTTCGCGCACCTGGTCCTAATTAGCTTTGAATGGTCACAGCTGTTCCACTGAAATTGCTGATTAGGCCCGCCTGGTATGAATTAGCGTTCATTGACCACACCTGTGCCACTGAAATGGCTGATGCGCCTGGTCCTAATTAGCCTTGATTGGCCACACCTGTGCCAGTGAAAGTGCTGATTAGGAGCGCCTGGTGCTAATTAGCCTTGATTTTCCACACCTGTGCTACGGAAGTTGCTTATTTGGCGCACCTAGTCCTAATTAGTCTTGATTGGCCACACCTGTGCCAGTGAAATTGCTGATTAGGAGTGCCTGGTGCTAATTAGCCTTCATTGGCCACACCTGTGATACGGAAATTGCTAATTTTGCGCACCTGCTCCTAATTAGCTTTGAAAGGTCACAGCTGTTCCACTGAAATTGCTGATTAGGCCCGCCTGGTGCGAAGTAGCGTTCATTGACCACACCTGTGCCACTGAAATGGCTGATGCGCCTAGTCCTAATTAGCCTTGATTGGCCACACCTCTGCCAGTGAAAGTGCTGATTAGGAGCCCCTCGTGCGAATTAGCCTTGATTGGCCACACCTGTGCTCCGGAAATTGCTGATTTGGCGCACCTGGTCCTAATTACTCTTGGTTGGCCACACCTGTGCAAGTGAATGTGCTGATTAGGAGCGCCTGGTGCTAATTAGCCTTGATTGGGTAAACCTGTGCTACGGAAATTGCAAATTTCGAACACCTGGTCCTAATTAGCTTTGAATGGTCACAGCTGTTCCACTGAAATTGCTGATTAGGTCCGCCTGGTACGAATTAGCGTTCATTGACCACACCTGTGCCACTGAAATGGCTGATGCGCCTTTTCCTAATTAGAGTTGATTGGCCACACCTGTGCCAGTGAAAGTGCTGATTAGGAGCGCCTGGTGCTAATTAGACTTGATTGGACACACCTGTGCTACGGAAATTGCTGATTTGGCGTACCTGGTCCTAATTAGTCTTGATTGTCCACACCTGTGCCAGTGAAAGTGCTGATTAGGAGCGTCTGTTGCTAATTAGCGTTAATTGGCCACACCTGTGCTATGGAAATTGCTAATTTGGCGCATCTGCTCCTAATTAGCTTTGAAAGCTAAGAGCTGTTCCACTGAAATTGCTGTTTAAGCCCGCCTGGTACGAATTAGCGTTAATTAACCACACCTGTGCCACTGACATGGCTGATGCGCCTGGTCCTAATTAGCCTTGATTGGCCACACCTGTGCCAGTGAAAGTGCTGATTAGGAGCGCCTGGAGCTAATTAGCCTTGATTGGCCACACCTGTGCTACGGAAATTGCTGATTTCACACACCTGGTCCTAATTAGCTTTGAATGGTCACAGCTGTTCCACTGAAATTGCTGATTAGGCCCGCCTGCTACGAATTAGCGTTCATTGACCACACCTGTGCCACTGAAATGGCTGATGCGCCTAATCCTAATTAGCCTTGATTGGCCACACCTGTGCCAGTGAAAGTGCTGATTAGGAGCGCCTGGTGCAAATTAGCCATTATTGGCCACACCTGTGCTCCGGAAATTGCTCATTTCGCGTACCTGTTTCTAATTAGCTTTGAATGGTCACAGCTGTTCCACAGAAATTGCTGATTAGGCCCGCCTGCTACGAATTAGCGTTCATTGACCACTCCTGTGCCACTGAAATGGCTGATGCGCCTGGTCCTAATTAGCCTTGATGGGCCACACCTGTGCTACGGAAATTGCTAATTTCGCGCACCTGGTCCTAATTAGCTTTGAATGGTCACAGCTGTTCCACTGAAATTGCTGATTAGGCCCGCCTGCTACGAATTAACGTTCATTGACCATACCTGTGCCAGTGAAAGTGCTGATTAGGAGGGCCTAGTGCTAATTAGCCTTGATTGGCCACACCTGTGCCAAGGAAATTGCTGATTTGGCGCACCTACTCCTCATTACTCTTGATTGGCCACAGCTGTGCCAGTGAAAGTTCTGATTAGGAACGACTGGTGCTAATTAGCCTTGACTGGCCACACCTGTGCTTCGGAAATTGCTAATTTCGCGCACCTGGTCCTAATTAGCTTTGAATGGTCACAGCTGTGCCACTGAAATTGCTGATTAGGCCCGCCTGCTACGAATTAGCATTCATTGACCACACCTGTGCCAGTGAAAGTGCTGATTAGGAGCGCCTAGTGCTAATTATCCTTTATTGGCCACACCTGTGCTTCGGAAATATCGAATTTGGCGCACCGGCTTCTTATTAGCTTTGAAAGGTCACAGCTGTTCCCTTGAAATTGCTGATTAGGCCCACCTGATACGAATTAGCGATCATTAACCACACCTGTGCCACTGACATGGCTGATGCGCCTGGTCCTAATTAGCCTTGGTTGGCCACACCTGTGCCAGTGAAAGTGCTGATTAGGGGCGCCTGGTCCTAATTAGCCTTGATTGGCCACACCTGTGCTACGGAAATTGCTGATTTGGTGCACCGAGTCCTAATTACTCTTGATTGGCCACACCTGTGCCAGTGAAAGTGCTGATTAGGAGCGACTGGTGCTAATTAGCCTTGATTGGCCACATCTGTGCAACGGAAATTGCTAATTTCGCGCACCTGGTCCTAATTAGCTTTGAATGGTCACAGCTGTTCCACTGAAATTGCTAATTAGGCCCGCCTGGTACGAATTAGCGTTCATTGACCACACCTGTGCCACTGAAATGGCTGATGCGCCTGGTCCTAATTAGCCTTGATTGCCCACACCTGTGCCAATTAAAGTGCTGATTAGGAGCGCCTGGTGCTAATTAGCCTTGATTGTCCACACCTGTGCTACGGAAATTGCTGATTTGCTGTACCTAGTCCTAATTAGTCTTGATTGGCCACACCTGTGCCAGTGAAAGTGCTGATTAGGAGCGCCTGGTGCTAATTAGCCTTCATTGGCCACAGCAGTGCTATGGAAATTGCTAATTTGGCGCACCTGTTCCTAATTAGCTTTGAAAGGTCACAGCTGTTCCACTGAAATTGCTGATTAGGCCCGCCTGGTGCGAATTAGCGTTCATTGACCACACCTATGCCACTGAAATGGCTGATGCGCCTAGTCCTAATTAGCATTGATTGGCCACACATGTGCCAGTGAAAGTGCTGATTAGGAGCGCCTGGTGCTAATTAGCCTTCATTGGCCACACCTGTGATACGGAAATTGCTAATTTGGCGCACCTACTCCTAATTAGCTTTGAAAGGTCACAGCTGTTCCACTGAAATTGGTGATTAGGCCCGCCTGGTGCGAAGTAGCGTTCATTGACCACACCTGTGCCACTGAAATGGCTGATGCGCCTGGTCCTAATTAGCCTTGATTGGCCACACCTGTGCCAGTGAAAGTGCTGATTAGGAGCCCCTCGTGCGAATTAGCCTTGATTGGCCACACCTGTGCTACGGAAATTGTTGATTTGGCGCACCTGGTCCTAATTACTCTTGATTGGCCACACCTGTGCAAGTGAATGTGCTGATTAGGAGCGCCTGGTGCTAATTAGCCTTGATTGGGTAAACGTGTGCTACGGAAATTGCAAATTTCGAACACCTGGTCCTAATTACCTTTGAATGGTCACAGCTGTTCCACTGAAATTGCTGATTAGGTCCGCCTAGTACGAATTAGCGTTCATTGACCACACCTGTGCCACTGAAATGGCTGATGCGCCTTTCCTAATTAGAGTTGATTGGCCACACCTGTGCCAGTGAAAGTGCTGATTAGGAGCGCCTGGTGCTAATTAGCCTTGATTGGACACACCTGTGCTACGGAAATTGCTGATTTGGCGTACCTGGTCCTAATTAGTCTTGATTGTCCACACTTGTGCCAGTGAAAGTGCTGATTAGGAGCGTCTGTTGCTAATTAGCATTAATTGGCCACACCTGTGCTATGGAAATTGCTAATTTGGCGCCCCTGGTCCTAATTGGCTTTCAATGGTCACAGCTGTTCCACTGAAATTGCTGAATAGGCCCACCTGCTACGAATTAGCGTTCATTGACTACACCTGTGCCACTGAAATTGCTGATTCGCCTGGTCCTAATTAGCCTTGATTGGCCACACCTGTGACAGTGAAAGTGCTGATTAGGTGCGCCTGGTGCTAATTAGCCTTGATTGGCCACACCTGTGGTTCGGAAATTGCTGATTTGGCGCACCTGGTCCTAATTAGTCTTCATTGACCACACCTGTGCCACTGAAAGTGCTGATTAGGAGCGCCTGGTGCTAATTAGCCTTGATTGGCCACACCTGTGCTACGGAAATTGCTGATGTAGCGCACCTTGTCCTAATTAGCCTTGATTGGCCACCCTTGTGCCAGTGAAAGTGCTGATTAAGAGCGCCTGGTGCTAATTGGCCTTGATTGGCCACACCTGTGCTACGGAAATTGCTAATTTCTCGCACCTGGTCCTAATTAGCTTTGAAAGGTCACAGCTATTCCACTGAAATTGCTGATTAGGCCCGCCTGCTACGAATTAGCGTTCATTGACCACACCTGTGCCACTGAAATGGCTGATGCGCCTGGTCCTAATTATCCTTGATTGGCCACACCAGTGCCAGTGAAAGTGCTGATTAGGAGCGCCTCGTGCTAATTAGCCTTGATTGGCCACACCTGTGCTACGGAAATTGCTGATTTCGCGCACCTGGGTCCTAATTAGCTTTGAATGGTCACAGCTGTTCCACTGAAATTGCTGATTAGGCCCGCCGGGTACGAATTAGCGTTCATTGACCACACCTGTGCCACTGAAATGGCTGATGCGCCTGGTCCTAATTAGCCTTGATTGGCCACACCTGTGCCAGTGAAAGTGCTGATTAGGAGCGCCTGGTGCTAATTAGCCTTGATTGGCCACACCTGTGCTACGGAAATTGCTGATTTGGCGCACCTATTCCTAATTAGTCTTGAATCGCCACACCTGTGCCAGTGAAAGTGCTGTTTAGGAGCGACTGGTGCTAATTAGCCTTGATTGGTCGCACTTGTGCTACGGAAATGGCTAATTTCGCGCACCTGGTCCTAATTAGCTTTGAATGGTCACAGCTGTTCCACTGAAATTGCTGATCAGGCCCGCCTGCTACGAATTAGCGTTCATTGACCACACCTGTGCCACTGAAATGGCTGATGCGCCTTTTCCTAATTAGCCTTGATGGGCCACACCTGTGCCAGTGAAAGTGCTGATTAGGAGCGCCTGGTGCTAATTAGCCTTCATTGGCCACACCTGTGCTAGGGAAATGGCTGATTTCGCGCACCTGGTCCTAATTAGCTTTGAATGGTCACAGCTGTTCCACTGAAATTGCTGATCAGGCCCGCCTGCTACGAATTAGCGTTCATTGACCACACCTGTGCCACTGAAATGGCTGATGCGCCTGATCTTAATTAGCCTTGATTGGCCACACCTGTGCCAGTTAAAGTGCTGATTAGGAGCGCCTGGTTCTAATTAGTCTTGATTGGCCACACCTGTGCTACGGAAATTGCTCATTTCGCATACCTGTTCCTAATTAGCTTTGAATGGTCACAGCTGTTCCACAGAAATTGCTGATTAGGCTCGCCTGGTACGAATTAGCGTTCATTGACCACACCTGTGCCACTGAAATTGCTGATGCCCCTGGTCCTAATTAGGCTTGATTGGCCACACCTGTGCCACTGAAAGTGCTGATTATGAGCGTCTGGTGGTAATTAGCCTTAATTGGCCACACCTGTGCTACTGAAATTGCTGATTTGGCGTACCTAGTACTAATTACTCTTGATTGGCCACACCTGTGCTACGGAAATTGGTGATTTGGCGCATCTGGTCCTAATTAGACTTGATTGGCGGCACCGGTGCCAGTAAAAGTGCGGATTAGGAGCGCCTGGTGCTAATTAGCCTTGATTGGGCACACCTGTGCTACGGAAATTGCTAATTTCGAACACCTGGTCCTAATTAGCTTTGAATGGTCACAGCTATTCCACTGAAATAGCTGATTAGGTCCGCCTGGAAGGAATTAGCGTTCATTGACCACACCTGTGCCACGGAAATGGCTGATGCGCCTTTTCCTAATTAGCCTTGATTGGCCACACCTGTGCCAGTGAAAGTGCGGATTAGGAGTGCCTGGTGGTAATTAGCCTTGATTGGCCTCACCTGTGCTACGGAAATTGCTGATTTCACGCACTTGGTCCTAATTAGCTTTGAATGGTCACAGCTGTTCCACTGAAATTGCTGATTAGGAGCGCCTGATGCCAATTAGCCTTGATTGGCCACACCTGTGCTACGGAAATTGCTGATTTCACGCACTTGGTCCTATTTAGCTTTGAATGGTCACAGCTGTTCCACTGAAATTGCTGATTAGGCCCGCCTGCTACGAATTAGCGTTCATTGAC
Organism: Typhlomys cinereus; assembly: GCA_023101885.1. NCBI lineage: Eukaryota > Metazoa > Chordata > Mammalia > Rodentia > Platacanthomyidae > Typhlomys > Typhlomys cinereus. Next base: position 278,263 of record JALPQD010000821.1, on the reverse strand, counting down.
CACACCTGTGCAACTGAAATGGCTGATGCGCCTGATCCTAATTAGCCTTGATTGGCCACATCTGTGCCAGTGAAAGTGCTGATTAGGAGCGCCTGGTGCTAATTAGCCTTGATTGGCCACACCTGTGCCAGTGAAAGTGCTGATTTGGAGCGCCTGGTGCTAATTAGCCTTGATTGGCCACACCTGCGCTAGGGAAATTGCTGATTTGGCACAGCTGGTCCTAATTAGCTTTGAATGGACACAGCTGTTCCACTGAAATTGCTGATTAGGCCCGCCTGCTACGAATTAGCGTTCATTGACCACACCTGTGCCACTGAAATGGCTGATGCGCCTGGTCCTAATTAGCCTTGATTGGCCACACCTGTGCCAGTGAAAGTGCTGATTCGGAGCGCCTTGTGGTAATTAGACTTGATTGGCAACACCTGTGCTTCCGAAATTACTGATTTGGCGCACCTGGTCCTAATTAGTCTTGATGGCCACACCTGTGCCAGTGAAAGTGCTGAATAGGAGCGACTGGTGCTAATTAGCCTTCATTGGCCACACCTGTGCTACGGAAATTGCTAATTTGGTGCACCTGCTCCTTATTAGATTTGAAAGGTCACAGCTGTTCCCCTGAAATTGCTGATTAGGCCCGCCTGGTACGAATTTGCGTTCATTAACCACACCTGTGCCACTGACATGCCTGATGCGCCTGGTCCTAATTAGCCTTGATTGGCCACACCTGTGCCAGTGAAAGTGCTGATTAGGAGCGCCTGGTGCTAATTAGCCTTGATTGGCAACACCTGTGCTACGGAAATTGCTGATTTGGCGCACCTGGTCCTAATTAGTCATGATTGGCCACACCTGTGCCAGTGAAAGTGCTGAATTGGCGCACCTGGTGCTAATTAGCCTTGATTGGCCACACCTGTGCTACTGAAATTGCTAATTTCGGGCACCTGGTCGTAATTAGCCTTGAATGGTCACAGCTGTTCCACTGAAATTGCTGATTACACCCTCCTGCTACGAATAAGCGTTCATTGACCACATCTGTACCACTGAAATGGCTGATGCGCCTGGTGCTAATTAGCGTTGATTGGCCACACCTGTGCTACGCAAATTGCTCATTTCGCGTACCTGTTCCTAATTAGTTTTGAATGGTCACAGCTGTTTCACTGAAATTGCTGATTAGGCCCGCCTGGTACGAATTAGCGTTCATTGACCACACCTGTGCTACTGAAATGGCTGATGCGCCTAGTCCTAATTAGCCTTGATTGGCCACACCTGTGCTACGGAAATTGCTGATTTTGCGCACCTAGTCCTAATTACTCTTGATTGGCCACACCTGTGCCAGTGAAAGTGCTGATTAGGAGCGACTAGTGCTAATTAGCCTTTATTGGCCACACCTGTGCTACGGAAATTGCTCATTTCGCGTACCTGTTCCTAACTAGCTTTGAATGGTCACAGCTGTTCCACTGAAATTGCTGATTAGGCCCGCCTGGTACGAATTAGCGTTCATTGACCACACCTGTGCCACTGAAATGGCTGATGCGCCTGGTCCTAATTAGCCTTGATTGGCCACACCTGTGCCAGTGAAAGTGCTGATTAGGAGCGCCTGGTGCTAATTAGCCTTGATTGGCCACACCTGTGCTACGGAAATTGCTCATTTGGCGAACCTGTTCCTAATTAGTCTTGACTGTCCACACCTGTGACAGTGAAAGTGCTGAATAGGAGCGCCTGGTGCTAATTAGCCTTCATTGGCCACACCTGAGCTACGGAAATTGCTAATTTGGCACGCCCGCTCCTAATTAGATTTGAAAGTTCACAGCTGTTCCACTGAAGTTGCTGATTAGGAACGCCTGGTACGAATTAGCGTTCATTGACCACACCTGTGCCACTGACATGGCTGATGCGCCTGGTCCTAATTACTCCTGATTGGCCACACCTGTGACAGTGAAAGTGCTGATTTGGAGCGCCTGGTGCTAATTAGCCTTGATTGGCCACACCTGTACTACGGAAAATGCTAATTTCGCGCACCTGGTCGTAATTAGCTTTGAATGGTCACAGCTGTTCCACTGAAATTGATTAGGCCCGCCTGCTACGCATTAGCGTTCATTGACCACACCTGTGCCACTGAAATGGCTGATGCGCCTGGGACTAATTAGCCTTGATTGGCCACACCTGTGCCAGTGAAAGTGCTGATTAGGAGCGCCTGGTGGTAATTAGCCTTGATTGGCCACACATGTGCTACGGAAATTGCTGATTTGGCGCACCTAGTCCTAATTACTCTTGATTGGCCACACCTGTGCCAGTGAAAGTGCTGATTAGGAGCGACTGGTGCAAATTAGCCTTGATTGGCCATACCTGTGCTATGGAAATTGCTAATTTCGCGCACCTGGTCCTAATTAGCTTCCAATGGTCACAGCTGTTCCACTGAAATTGCTGATTAGGCCCGCCTGCTACGAATTAGCGTTCATTGACCACATCTGTACCACTGAAATGGCTGATGCACCTTTTCCTAATTAGCCTTGATTGGCCACACCTGTGCCAGTAAAAGTGCTGATTTGGAGCGCCTGGTGCTAATTAGCCTTGATTGGCCACACCTGTGCTACGGAAATTGCTGATTTGGCGTATCTGTTCCTAATTAGCCCTGATGTCCACACCTGTGCCAGTGAAAGTGCTGATTTGGAGCGCCTGGTGCTAATTAGTCTTGATTGGCCATACCAGTGCTACGGAAATTGCTAATTTGGCGCACCTGCTCCTAATTAGATTTGAAAGGTCACAGCTGTTCCACTGAAATTGCTGATAAGGCCCGCCTGGTACGAATTAGCGTTCATTAACAACACCTGTGCCACTGACATGGCCTATGCGCCTGGTCCTAATTAGCCTTGATTGGCCACACCTGTGCCAGTGAAAGTGCTGATTAGGAGCGCCTGGTGCTAATTAGCCTTGATTGGCAACACCTGTGCTACGGAAATTGCTGATTTGTCCAACGTGGTCCAAATTAGTCTTGATTGGCCACACCTGTGCCAGTGAAAGTGCTGATTAGGAGCGCCTGGTGCTAATTAGCCTTGATTGGCCACACCTGTGCTACGGAAATTGCTGATTTGGCACACCTGGTCTAATTAGCTTTGAATGGACAAAGCTGTTCCACTGAAATTGCTGATTAGGTCCGCCTGCTACGAATTAGCGTTCATTGACCACACCTGTACCACTGAAATAGCTGATCAGCCTGGTCCTAATTAGCCTTGATTGGCCACACCTGTGCCAATGAAAGTGCTGATTAGGTGCGCCTTGTGGAAATTAGCCTTTATTGGCCACACCTGTGCTACGGAAATTGCTGATTTGGGGCACCTGGTCCTAATTACTCTTGATTGGCCGCACCTCTGCCAGTGAAAGTGCTGATTAGGAGCGACTGGTGCTAATTAGCCTTCATTGGCCACACCTGTGCTACGGAAATTGCTAATTTGGTGCACCTGCTCCTTATTAGATTTGAAAGGTCACAGCTGTTCCCCTGAAATTGCTGATTAGGCCCGCCTGGTACGAATTTGCGTTCATTAACCACACCTGTGCCACTGACATGCCTGATGCGCCTGGTCCTAATTAGCCTTGATTGGCCACACCTGTGCCAGTGAAAGTGCTGATTAGGAGCGCCTGGTGCTAATTAGCCTTGATTGGCCACACCTGTGCTACGGAAATTGCTGATTTGGCGCACCTGGTCCTAATTAGTCATGATTGGCCACACCTGTGCCAGTGAAAGTGCTGAATAGGCGCGCCTGTTGCTAATTAGCCTTGATTGGCCACACCTGTGCTACTGAAATTGCTAATTTCGGGCACCTGGTCGTAATTAGCTTTGAATGGTCACAGTTGTTCCACTGAAATTGCTGATTACGCCCGCCTGCTGCGAATTAGCGTTCATTGACCACATCTGTACCACTGAAATGGCTGATGCGCCTGGTGCTAATTAGCCTTGATTGGCCACACCTGTGCTACGCAAATTGCTCATTTCGCGTACCTGTTCCTAATTAGTTTTGAATGGTCACAGCTGTTTCACTGAAATTGCTGATTAGGCCTGCCTGGTACGAATTAGCGTTCATTGACCACACCTGTGCTACTGAAATGGCTGATGCGCCTAGTCCTAATTAGCCTTGATTGGCCACACCTGTGCCAGTGAAAGTGCTGATTAGGAGCGCCTGGTAGTAATTAAACTTGATTGGCCACACCTGTGCTACGGAAATTGCTGATTTGGCGCACCTTGTCCTAATTACTCTTGATTGGCCACACCTGTGCCAGTGAAAGTGCTGACTAGGAGCGACTTGTGCTAATTAGCCTTGATTGGCCACACCTGTGCTACGGAAATTGCTAATTTGGCGCACCTGCTCCTAATTAGCTTTGAAAGGTCACAGCTGTTCCACTGAAATTGCTGATTAGGCCCACCTGGTACGAATTAGCGTTCATTAACCACACCTGTGCCACTGACATGGCTGATGCGCCTGGTCCTAATTAGCCTTGATTGGCCACAACTGTGCCAGTGAAAGTGCTGATTAGGAGTGCCTGGTGGTAATTAGCCTTGATTGGCCACAACTGTGCTACGGAAATTGCTGATTTGGCGCACCTAGTCCTAATTACTCATAATTGGCCAAACCTGTGCCAGTGAAAGTGCTGATTAGGAGCGCCTGGTGCTAATTAGCCTTGATTGGCCACACCTGTGCTACGGAAATTGCTCATTTCGCGTACCTGTTCCTAATTAACTTTGAATGGTCACAGCTGTTCCACTGAAATTGCTGATTAGGCCCGCCTGGTACGAATTAGCGTTCATTGACCACACCTGTGCCACTGAAATGACTGATGCGCCTGATCCTAATTAGCCTTGATTGGCCACACCTGTGCCAGTGAAAGTGCTGATTTGGAGCGCCTGGTGCTAATTAGCTTTGATTGGCCACACCTGTGCTACAGAAATTGCTCATTTCGCGTACCTGTTCCTAATTAACTTTGAATGGTCACAGCTGTTCCACTGAAATTGCTGATTAGGCCCGCCTGGTACGAATTAGCGTTCATTGACCACACCTGTGCCACTGAAATGACTGATGCGCCTGATCCTAATTAGCCTTGATTGGCCACACCTGTGACAGTGAAAGTGCTGATTAGGTGCGCCTTGTGCTAATTAGCCTTGATTGGCCACACCTGTGGTTCGGAAATTGCTGATTTGGCGCACCTGGTCCTAATTAGTCTTCATTGACCACACCTGTGCCACTGAAAGTGCTGATTAGGAGCGCCTGGTGCTAATTAGCCTTGATTGGCCACACCTGTGCTACGGAAATTGCTGATGTAGCGCACCTTGTCCTAATTAGCCTTGATTGGCCACCCTTGTGCCAGTGAAAGTGCTGATTAAGAGCGCCTGGTGCTAATTGGCCTTGATTGGCCACACCTGTGCTACGGAAACTGCTAATTTCTCGCACCTGGTCCTAATTAGCTTTGAAAGGTCACAGCTATTCCACTGAAATTGCTGATTAGGCCCGCCTGCTACGAATTAGCGTTCATTGACCACACCTGTGCCACTGAAATGGCTGATGCGCCTGGTCCTAATTATCCTTGATTGGCCACACCAGTGCCAGTGAAAGTGCTGATTAGGAGCGCCTGGTGCTAATTAGCCTTGATTGGCCACACCTGTGCTACGGAAATTGCTGATTTCGCGCACCTGGGTCCTAATTAGCTTTGAATGGTCACAGCTGTTCCACTGAAATTGCTGATTAGGCCCGCCGGGTACGAATTAGCGTTCATTGACCACACCTGTGCCACTGAAATGGCTGATGCGCCTGGTCCTAATTAGCCTTGATTGGCCACACCTGTGCCAGTGAAAGTGCTGATTAGGAGCGCCTGGTGCTAATTAGCCTTGATTGGCCACACCTGTGCTACGGAAATTGCTGATTTGGCGCACCTATTCCTAATTAGTCTTGAATGGCCACACCTGTGCCAGTGAAAGTGCTGTTTAGGAGCGACTGGTGCTAATTAGCCTTGATTGGTCACACTTGTGCTACGGAAATGGCTAATTTCGCGCACCTGGTCCTAATTAGCTTTGAATGGTCACAGCTGTTCCACTGAAATTGCTGATCAGGCCCGCCTGCTACGAATTAGCGTTCATTGACCACACCTGTGCCACTGAAATGGCTGATGCGCCTGATCCTAATTAGCCTTGATTGGCCACACCTGTGCCAGTGAAAGTGCTGATTAGGAGCGCCTGGTTCTAATTAGTCTTGATTGGCCACACCTGTGCTACGGAAATTGCTCATTTCGCATACCTGTTCCTAATTAGCTTTGAATGGTCACAGCTGTTCCACAGAAATTGCTGATTAGGCTCGCCTGGTACGAATTAGCGTTCATTGACCACACCTGTGCCACTGAAATTGCTGATGCCCCTGGTCCTAATTAGGCTTGATTGGCCACACCTGTGCCACTGAAAGTGCTGATTATGAGCGTCTGGTGGTAATTAGCCTTAATTGGCCACACCTGTGCTACTGAAATTGCTGATTTGGCGCACCTAGTACTAATTACTCTTGATTGGCCACACCTGTGCTACGGAAATTGGTGATTTGGCGCATCTGGTCCTAATTAGACTTGATTAGCGGCACCGGTGCCAGTAAAAGTGCGGATTAGGAGCGCCTGGTGCTAATTAGCCTTGATTGGGCACACCTGTGCTACGGAAATTGCTAATTTCGAACACCTGGTCCTAATTAGCTTTGAATGGTCACAGCTATTCCACTGAAATAGCTGATTAGGTCCGCCTGGAAGGAATTAGCGTTCATTGACCACACATGTGCCACTGAAATGGCTGATGCGCCTTTTCCTAATTAGCCTTGATTGGCCACACCTGTGCCAGTGAAAGTGCGGATTAGGAGTGCCTGGTGGTAATTAGCCTTGATTGGCCTCACCTGTGCTATGGAAATTGCTGATTTCACGCACTTGGTCCTAATTAGCTTTGAATGGTCACAGCTGTTCCACTGAAATTGCTGATTAGGAGCGCCTGATGCCAATTAGCCTTGATTGGCCACACCTGTGCTACGGAAATTGCTGATTTCACGCACTTGGTCCTATTTAGCTTTGAATGGTCACAGCTGTTCCACTGAAATTGCTGATTAGGCCCGCCTGCTACGAATTAGCGTTCATTGACCACACCTGTGCAACTGAAATGGCTGATGCGCCTGATCCTAATTAGCCTTGATTGGCCACATCTGTGCCAGTGAAAGTGCTGATTAGGAGCGCCTGGTGCTAATTAGCCTTGATTGGCCACACTTGTGCCAGTGAAAGTGCTGATTTGGAGCGCCTGGTGCTAATTAGACTTGATTGGCCACACCTGCGCTAGGGAAATTGCTGATTTGGCTCAGCTGGTCCTAATTAGCTTTGAATGGACACAGCTGTTCCACTGAAATTGCTGATTAGGCCCGCCTGCTACGAATTAGCGTTCATTGACCACACCTGTGCCACTGAAATGGCTGATGCGCCTGGTCCTAATTAGCATTGATTGGCCACACCTGTGCCAGTGAAAGTGCTGATTCGGAGCGCCTTGTGGTAATTAGACTTGATTGGCAACACCTGTGCTTCCGAAATTACTGATTTGGCGCACCTGGTCCTAATTAGTCTTGATGGCCACACCTGTGCCAGTGAAAGTGCTGATTAGGAGCGACTGGTGCTAATTAGCCTTCATTGGCCACACCTGTGCTACGGAAATTGCTAATTTGGTGCACCTGCTCCTTATTAGATTTGAAAGGTCACAGCTGTTCCCCTGAAATTGCTGATTAGGCCCGCCTGGTACGAATTTGCGTTCATTAACCACACCTGTGCCACTGACATGCCTGATGCGCCTGGTCCTAATTAGCCTTGATTGGCCACACCTGTGCCAGTGAAAGTGCTGATTAGGAGCGCCTGGTGCTAATTAGCCTTGATTGGCAACACCTGTGCTACGGAAATTGCTGATTTGGCGCACCTGGTCCTAATTAGTCATGATTGGCCACACCTGTGCCAGTGAAAGTGCTGAATAGGCGCGCCTGGTGCTAATTAGCCTTGATTGGCCACACCTGTGCTACTGAAATTGCTAATTTCGGGCACCTGGTCGTAATTAGCTTTGAATGGTCACAGCTGTTCCACTGAAATTGCTGATTACGCCCTCCTGCTACGAATAAGCGTTCATTGACCACATCTGTACCACTGAAATGGCTGATGCGCCTGGTGCTAATTAGCGTTGATTGGCCACACCTGTGCTACGCAAATTGCTCATTTCGCGTACCTGTTCCTATTTAGCTTTGAATGGTCACAGCTCTTCCACTGAAATTGCTGATTAGGCCCGCCTGCTACGAATTAGCGTTCATTGACCACACCTGTACCACTGAAATGGCTGATGCTCCTTTTCCTAATTAGCCTTGATTGGCCACACCTGTGCCAGTGAAAGTGCTGATTTGGAGCGCCTGGTGCTAATTAGCTTTGATTGGCCACACCTGTGCTACAGAAATTGCTCATTTCGCGTACCAATTCCTAATTAACTTTAAATGGTCACAGCTGTTCCACTGAAATTGCTGATTAGGCCCGCCTGGTACGAATTAGCGTTCATTGACCACACCTGTGCCACTGAAATGACTGATGCGCGTGATCCTAATTAGCCTTGATTGGCCACACCTGTGCCAGTGAAAGAGCTGATTAGGAGTGCCTGGTGGTAATTAGCATTGATTGGCCACACCTGTGCTACGGAAATTGCTGATTTGGCGCACCTAGTCCTAATTACTCTTGATTGGCCACACCTGTGCCAGTGAAAGTGCTGATTAGGAGCGACTGGTGCTAATTAGCCTTTATTGGCCACACCTGTGCTACGGAAATTGCTCATTTCGCGTACCTGTTCCTAACTAGCTTTGAGTGGTCACAGCTGTTCCACTGAAATTGCTGATTAGGCCCGCCTGGTACGAATTAGCGTTGATTGACCACACCTGTGCCACTGAAATGGCTGATGCGCCTGGTCCTAATTAGCCTTGATTGGCCACACCTGTGCCAGTGAAAGTGCTGATTAGGAGCGCCTGGTGGTAATTAGCCTTGATTGGCCACACCTGTGCTACGGAAATTGCTCATTTGGCGCACCTGTTCCTAATTAGTCTTGACTGTCCACACCTGTGACAGTGAAAGTGCTGAATAGGAGCGCCTGGTGCTAATTAGCCTTCATTGGCCACACCTGCGCTACGGAAATTGCTAATTTGGCATGCCTGCTCCTAATTAGATTTGAAAGTTCACAGCTGTTCCACTGAAGTTGCTGATTAGGCCCGCCTGGTACGAATTAGCGTTCATTGACCACACCTGTGCCACTGACATGGCTGATGCGCCTGGTCCTAATTAGCCTTGATTGGCCACACCTGTGACAGTGAAAGTGCTGATTTGGAGCGCCTGGTGCTAATTAGCCTTGATTGGCCACACCTGTACTACGGAAAATGCTAATTTCACGCACCTGGTCGTAATTAGCTTTGAATGGTCACAGCTGTTCCACTGGAATTGATTAGGCCCGCCTGCTACGTATTAGCGTTCATTGACCACACCTGTGCCACTGAAATGGCTGATGCGCCTGGTCCTAATTAGCCTTGATTGGCCACACCTGTGCCAGTGAAAGTGCTGATTAGGAGCGCCTGGTGCTAATTAGCCTTGATTGGCCACACCTGTGCTACGGAAATTGCTGATTTGGCGCACCTATTCCTAATTAGTCTTGAATGGCCACACCTGTGCCAGTGAAAGTGCTGTTTAGGAGCGACTGGTGCTAATTAGCCTTGATTGGCCACACTTGTGCTACGGAAATGGCTAATTTCGCGCACCTGGTCCTAATTAGCTTTGAATGGTCACAGCTGTTCCACTGAAATTGCTGATCAGGCCCTCCTGCTACGAATTAGCGTTCATTGACCACACCTGTGCCACTGAAATGGCTGATGCGCCTTTTCCTAAGTAGCCTTGATGGGCCACACCTGTGCCAGTGAAAGTGCTGATTAGGAGCGCCTGGTGCTAATTAGCCTTCATTGGCCACACCTGTGCTAGGGAAATGGCTGATTTCGCGCACCTGGTCCTAATTAGCTGTGAATGGCACAGCTGTTCCACTGAAATTGCTGATTAGGCCAGCCTGCTACGAATTAGCGTTCATTGACCACACCTGTGCCACTGAAATGGCTGATGCGCCTGATCCTAATTAGCCTTGATTGGCCACACCTGTGCCAGTGAAAGTGCTGATTAGGAGCGCCTGGTTCTAATTAGTCTTGATTGGCCACACCTGTGCTACGGAAATTGCTCATTTCGCATACCTGTTCCTAATTAGCTTTGAATGGTCATAGCTCTTCCACAGAAATTGCTGATTAGGCTCGCCTGGTACGAATTAGCGTTCATTGACCACACCTGTGCCACTGAAATTGCTGATGCCCCTGGTCCTAATTAGGCTTGATTGGCCACACCTGTGTCACTGAAAGTGCTGATTATGAGCGTCTGGTGGTAATTAGCCTTAATTGGCCACACCTGTGCTACTGAAATTGCTGATTTGGCGCACCTAGTACTAATTACTCTTGATTGGCCACACCTGTGCTACGGAAATTGGTGATTTGGCGCATCTGGTCCTAATTAGACTTGATTAGCGGCACCGGTGCCAGTAAAAGTGCGGATTAGGAGCGCCTGGTGCTAATTAGCCTTGATTGGGCACACCTGTGCTACGGAAATTGCTAATTTCGAACACCTGGTCCTAATTAGCTTTGAATGGTCACAGCTATTCCACTGAAATAGCTGATTAGGTCCGCCTGGAAGGAATTAGCGTTCATTGACCACACATGTGCCACTGAAATGGCTGATGCGCCTTTTCCTAATTAGCCTTGATTGGCCACACCTGTGCCAGTGAAAGTGCGGATTAGGAGTGCCTGGTGGTAATTAGCCTTGATTGGCCTCACCTGTGCTACGGAAATTGCTGATTTCACGCACTTGGTCCTAATTAGCTTTGAATGGTCACAGCTGTTCCACTGAAATTGCTGATTAGGAGCGCCTGATGCCAATTAGCCTTGATTGGCCACACCTGTGCTACGGAAATTGCTGATTTCACGCACTTGGTCCTATTTAGCTTTGAATGGTCACAGCTGTTCCACTGAAATTGCTGATTAGGCCCGCCTGCTACGAATTAGCGTTCATTGACCACACCTGTGCAACTGAAATGGCTGATGCGCCTGATCCTAATTAGCCTTGATTGGCCACATCTGTGCCAGTGAAAGTGCTGATTAGGAGCGCCTGGTGCTAATTAGCCTTGATTGGCCACACCTGTGCCAGTGAAAGTGCTGATTTGGAGCGCCTGGTGCTAATTAGCCTTGATTGGCCACACCTGCGATAGGGAAATTGCTGATTTGGCACAGCTGGTCCTAATTAGCTTTGAATGGACACAGCTGTTCCACTGAAATTGCTGATTAGGCCCGCCTGCTACGAATTAGCGTTCATTGACCACACCTGTGCCACTGAAATGGCTGATGCGCCTGGTCCTAATTAGCCTTGATTGGCCACACCTGTGCCAGTGAAAGTGCTGATTCGGAGCGCCTTGTGGCAATTAGACTTGATTGGCAACACCTGTGCTTCCGAAATTACTGATTTGGCGCACCTGGTCCTAATTAGTCTTGATGGCCACACCTGTGCCAGTGAAAGTGCTGATTAGGAGCGACTGGTGCTAATTAGCCTTCATTGGCCACACCTGTGCTACGGAATTGCTAATTTGGTGCACCTGCTCCTTATTAGATTTGAAAGGTCACAGCTGTTCCCCTGAAATTGCTGATTAGGCCCGCCTGGTACGAATTTGCGTTCATTAACCACACCTGTGCCACTGACATGCCTGATGCGCCTGGTCCTAATTAGCCTTGATTGGCCACACTTGTGCCAGTGAAAGTGCTGATTAGGAGCGCCTGGTGCTAATTAGCCTTGATTGGCAACACCTGTGCTACGGAAATTGCTGATTTGGCGCACCTGGTCCTAATTAGTCATGATTGGCCACACCTGTGCCAGTGAAAGTGCTGAATAGGCGCGCCTGGTGCTAATTAGCCTTGATTGGCCACACCTGTGCTACTGAAATTGCTAATTTCGGGCACCTGGTCGTAATTAGCTTTGAATGGTCACAGCTGTTCCACTGAAATTGCTGATTACGCCCTCCTGCTACGAATAAGCGTTCATTGACCACATCTGTACCACTGAAATGGCTGATGCGCCTGGTGCTAATTAGCGTTGATTGGCCACACCTGTGCTACGCAAATTGCTCATTTCGCGTACCTGTTCCTAATTAGTTTTGAATGGTCACAGCTGTTTCACTGAAATTGCTGATTAGGCCCGCCTGGTACGAATTAGCGTTCATTGACCACACCTGTGCTACTGAAATGGCTGATGCGCCTAGTCCTTATTAGCCTTGATTGGCCACACCTGTGCTACGGAAATTGCTGATTTGGCGCACCTAGTCCTAATTACTCTTGATTGGCCACACCTGTGCCAGTGAAAGTGCTGATTAGGAGCGACTAGTGCTAATTAGCCTTTATTGGCCACACCTGTGCTACGGAAATTGCTCATTTCGCGTACCTGTTCCTAACTAGCTTTGAATGGTCACAGCTGTTCCACTGAAATTGCTGATTAGGCCCGCCTGGTACGAATTAGCGTTCATTGACCACACCTGTGCCACTGAAATGGCTGATGCGCCTGATCCTAATTAGACTTGATTGGCCACACCTGTGCCAGTGAAAGTGCTGATTAGGAGCGCCTGGTGCTAATTAGCCTTGATTGGCCACACCTGTGCTACGGAAATTGCTCATTTGGCGCACCTGTTCCTAATTAGTCTTGACTGTCCACACCTGTGACAGTGAAAGTGCTGAATAGGAGCGCCTGGTGCTAATTAGCCTTCATTGGCCACACCTGAGCTACGGAAATTGCTAATTTGGCACGCCCGCTCCTAATTAGATTTGAAAGTTCACAGCTGTTCCACTGAAGTTGCTGATTAGGCCCGCCTGGTACGAATTAGCGTTCATTGACCACACCTGTGCCACTGACATGGCTGATGCGCCTGGTCCTAATTACTCCTGATTGGCCACACCTGTGACAGTGAAAGTGCTGATTTGGAGCGACTGGTGCAAATTAGCCTTGATTGGCCATACCTGTGCTATGGAAATTGCTAATTTCGCGCACCTGGTCCTAATTAGCTTCGAATGGTCACAGCTGTTCCACTGAAATTGCTGATTAGGCCCGCCTGCTACGAATTAGCGTTCATTGACCACATCTGTACCACTGAAATGGCTGCTGCACCTTTTCCTAATTAGCCTTGATTGGCCACACCTCTGCCAGTAAAAGTGCTGATTTGGAGCGCCTGGTGCTAATTAGCCTTGATTGGCCACACCTGTGCTACGGAAATTGCTGATTTGGCGTATCTGTTCCTAATTAGCCTTGATGTCCACACCTGTGCCAGTGAAAGTGCTGATTTGGAGCGCCTGGTGCTAATTAGTCTTGATTGGCCATACCAGTGCTACGGAAATTGCTAATTTGGCGCACCTGCTCCTAATTAGATTTGAAAGGTCACAGCTGTTCCACTGAAATTGCTGATAAGGCCCGCCTGGTACGAATTAGCGTTCATTAACAACACCTGTGCCACTGATATGGCCTATGCGCCTGGTCCTAATTAGCCTTGATTGGCCACACCTGTGCCAGTGAAAGTGCTGATTAGGAGCGCCTGGTGCTAATTAGCCTTGATTGGCAACACCTGTGCTACGGAAATTGCTGATTTGTCCAACGTGGTCCAAATTAGTCTTGATTGGCCACACCTGTGCCAGTGTAAGTGCTGATTAGGAGCGCCTGGTGCTAATTAGCCTTGATTGGCCACACCTGTGCTACGGAAATTGCTGATTTGGCACACCTGGTCTAATTAGCTTTGAATGGACAAAGCTGTTCCACTGAAATTGCTGATTAGGTCCGCCTGCTACGAATTAGCGTTCATTGACCACACCTGTACCACTGAAATAGCTGATCAGCCTGGTCCTAATTAGCCTTGATTGGCCACACCTGTGCCAATGAAAGTGCTGATTAGGTGCGCCTTGTGGAAATTAGCCTTTATTGGCCACACCTGTGCTACGGAAATTGCTGATTTGGGGCACCTGGTCCTAATTACTCTTGATTGGCCGCACCTCTGCCAGTGAAAGTGCTGATTAGGAGCGACTGGTGCTAATTAGCCTTCATTGGCCACACCTGTGCTACGGAAATTGCTAATTTGGTGCACCTGCTCCTTATTAGATTTGAAAGGTCACAGCTGTTCCCCTGAAATTGCTGATTAGGCCCGCCTGGTACGAATTTGCGTTCATTAACGACACCTGTGCCACTGACATGCCTGATGCGCCTGGTCCTAATTAGCCTTGATTGGCCACACCTGTGCCAGTGAAAGTGCTGATTAGGAGCGCCTGGTGCTAATTAGCCTTGATTGGCCACACCTGTGCTACGGAAATTGCTGATTTGGCGCACCTGGTCCTAATTAGTCATGATTGGCCACACCTGTGCCAGTGAAAGTGCTGAATAGGCGCGCCTGTTGCTAATTAGCCTTGATTGGCCACACCTGTGCTACTGAAATTGCTAATTTCGGGCACCTGGTCGTAATTAGCTTTGAATGGTCACAGTTGTTCCACTGAAATTGCTGATTACGCCCGCCTGCTGCGAATTAGCGTTCATTGACCACATCTGTACCACTGAAATGGCTGATGCGCCTGGTGCTAATTAGCCTTGATTGGCCACACCTGTGCTAAGCAAATTGCTCATTTCGCGTACCTGTTCCTAATTAGTTTTGAATGGTCACAGCTGTTTCACGGAAATTGCTGATTAGGCCTGCCTGGTACGAATTAGCGTTCATTGACCACACCTGTGCTACTGAAATGGCTGATGCGCCTAGTCCTAATTAGCCTTGATTGGCCACACCTGTGCCAGGGAAAGTGCTGATTAGGAGCGCCTGGTAGTAATTAAACTTGATTGGCCACAACTGTGCTACGGAAATTGCTGATTTGGCGCACCTTGTCCTAATTACTCTTGATTGGCCACACCTGTGCCAGTGAAAGTGCTGACTAGGAGCGACTGGTGCTAATTAGCCTTGATTGGCCACACCTGTGCTACGGAAATTGCTAATTTGGCGCACCTGCTCCTAATTAGCTTTGAAAGGTCACAGCTGTTCCACTGAAATTGCTGATTAGGCCCGCCTGGTGCGAATTAGCGTTCATTAACCACACCTGTGCCACTGACATGGCTGATGCGCCTGGTCCTAATTAGCCTTGATTGGCCACAACTGTGCCAGTGAAAGGGCTGATTAGGAGCGCCTGGTGGTAATTAGCCTTGATTGGCCACACCTGTGCTAAGCAAATTGCTCATTTCGCGTACCTGTTCCTAATTAGTTTTGAATGGTCACAGCTGTTTCACTGAAATTGCTGATTAGGCCCGCCTGGTACGAATTAGCGTTCATTGACCACACCTGTGCCACTGAAATGACTGATGCGCCTGATCCTAATTAGCCTTGATTGGCCAAACCTGTGCCAGTGAAAGAGCTGATTAGGAGTGCCTGGTGGTAATTAGCATTGATTGGCCACACCTGTGCTACGGAAATTGCTGATTTGGCGCACCTAGTCCTAATTACTCTTGATTGGCCACACCTGTGCCAGTGAAAGTGCTGATTAGGAGCGACTGTGCTAATTAGCCTTTATTGGCCACACCTGTGCTACGGAAATTGCTCATTTCGCGTACCTGTTCCTAACTAGCTTTGAATGGTCACAGCTGTTCCACTGAAATTGCTGATTAGGCCCGCCTGGTACGAATTAGCGTTGATTGACCACACCTGTGCAACTGAAATGCCTGATGCGCCTGGTCCTAATTAGCCTTGATTGGCCACACCTGTGCCAGTGAAAGTGCTGATTAGGAGCGCCTGGTGGTAATTAGCCTTGATTGGTCACACCTGTGCTACGGAAATTGCTCATTTGGCGCACCTGTTCCTAATTAGTATTGACTGTCCACACCTGTGACAGTGAAAGTGCTGAATAGGAGCGCCTGGTGCTAATTAGCCTTCATTGGCCACACCTGCGCTACGGAAATTGCTAATTTGGCATGCCTGCTCCTAATTAGATTTGAAAGTTCACAGCTGTTCCACTGAAGTTGCTGATTAGGCCCGCCTGGTACGAATTAGCGTTCATTGAAAACACCTGTGCCACTGACATGGCTGATGCGCCTGGTCCTAATTAGCCTTGATTGGCCACACCTGTGCCAGTGAAAGTGCTGATTAGGAGCGCCTGGTGCTAATTACCCTTGATTGGCCACACCTGTGCTAAGGAAATTGCTGATTTGGCGCACATAGTCCTAATTAGTCTTGATTGGCCACACCTGTGACAGTGAAAGTGCTGATTTGGAGCGCCTGGTGCTAATTAGCCTTGATTGGCCACACCTGTACTAGGGAAAATGCTAATTTCGCGCACCTGGTAATAATTAGCTTTGAATGGTCACAGCTGTTCCACTGGAATTGATTAGGCCCGCCTGCTACGTATTAGCGTTCATTGACCACACCTGTGCCACTGAAATGGCTGATGCGCCTGGGACTAATTAGCCTTGATTGGCCACACCTGTGCCAGTGAAAGTGCTGATTAGGAGCGCCTCGTGGTAATTAGCCTTGATTGGCCACACATGTGCTACGGAAATTGCTGGTTTGGCGCACCTAGTCCTAATTACTCTTGATTGGCCACACCTGTGCCAGTGAAAGTGCTGATTAGGAGCGACTGGTGCAAATTAGCCTTGATTGGCCACACCTGTGCTATGGAAATTGCTAATTTCGCGCACCTGGTCCTAATTAGCTTCGAATGGTCACAGCTGTTCCACTGAAATTGCTGATTAGGCCCGCATGCTACGAATTAGCGTTCATTGACCACATCTGTACCACTGAAATGGCTGATGCACCTTTTCCTAATTAGCCTTGATTGGCCACACCTCTGCCAGTAAAAGTGCTGATTTGGAGCGCCTGGTGCTAATTAGCCTTGATTGGCCACACCTGTGCTACGGAAATTGCTGATTTGGCGTATCTGTTCCTAATTAGCCTTGATGTCCACACCTGTGCCAGTGAAAGTGCTGATTTGGAGCGCCTGGTGCTAATTAGTCTTGATTGGCCATACCAGTGCTACGGAAATTGCTAATTTGGCGCACCTGCTCCTAATTAGATTTGAAAGGTCACAGCTGTTCCACTGAAATTGCTGATAAGGCCCGCCTGGTACGAATTAGCGTTCATTAACAACACCTGTGCCACTGACATGGCCGATGCGCCTGGTCCTAATTAGCCTTGATTGGCCACATCTGTGCCAGTGAAAGTGCTGATTAGGAGCGCCTGGTGCTAATTAGCCTTGATTGGCAACACCTGTGCTACGGAAATTGCTGATTTGTCCAACGTGGTCCAAATTAGTCTTGATTGGCCACACCTGTGCCAGTGAAAGTGCTGATTAGGAGTGCCTGGTGCTAATTAGCCTTGATTGGCCACACCTGTGATACGGAAATTGCTGATTTGGCACACCTGGTCTAATTAGCTTTGAATGGACACAGCTGTTCCATTGAAATTGCTGATTAGGTCCGCCTGCTACGAATTAGCGTTCATTGACCACACCTGTACCACTGAAATAGCTGATCAGCCTGGTCCTAATTAGCCTTGATTGGCCACACCTGTGCCAATGAAAGTGCTGATTAGGAGCGCCTTGTGGAAATTAGCCTTTATTGGCCACACCTGTGCTACGGAAATTGCTGATTTGGGGCACCTGGTCCTATCTACTCTTGATTGGCCGCACCTCTGCCAGTGAAAGTGCTGATTAGGAGCGCCTGGTGCTAATTAGACTTGATTGGCCACATCAGTGCTACGGAAATTGCTCATTTCACGTACCTGTTCCAAATTAGCTTTGAATGGTTACAGCTGTTCCACTGAAATTGCTGATTAGGCCTGCCTGGTACAAATTAGCGTTCATTGACCACACCTGTGCCTCTAAAATGACTGATGCGCCTGATCCTAATTAGCCTTGATTGGCCACACCTGTGCCAGTGAAAGTGCTGATTAGGAGCGCCTGGTCGAAATTAGCCTTGATTGGCCACACCTGTGCTATGGAAATTGCTGATTTGGCGCACCTAGTCCTAATTACTCTTGATTGGCCACACCTGTGCCAGTGAAAGTGCTGATTAGGAGCGACTGGTGCTAATTAGCCTTTATTGGCCACACCTGTGGTGCGGAAATTGCTCATTTCGCGTACCTGTTCCTAATTAGCTTTGAATGGTCACAGCTGTTCCACTGAAATTGCTGATTAGGCCCGCCTGGTACGAATTAGCGTTCATTGACCACACCTGTGCCACTGAAATGGCTGATGCACCTGGTCCTAATTAGCCTTGATTGGCCACACCTGTGCCAGTGAAAGTGCTGATTAGGAGCGCCTGGTGGTAATTAGCCTTGATTGGCCACACCTGTGCTACGGAAATTGCTGATTTGGCGCACCTAGTCCTAATTACTCTTGATTGGCCACACCTGTGCCAGTGAAAGTGCTGATTAGGAGCGCCTGGTGCTAATTAGCCTTGATTGGCCACACCTGTGCTATGGAAATTGCTAATTTGGCGCACCTGCTCCTAACTAGCTTTGAAAGGTCACAGCTGTTCCACTGAAATTGCTGATTAGGCCCGCCTGCTACGAATTAGCGTTCATTGACCACATCTGTACCACTGAAATGGCTGCTGCACCTTTTCCTAATTAGCCTTGATTGGCCACACCTCTGCCAGTAAAAGTGCTGATTTGGAGCGCCTGGTGCTAATTAGCCTTGATTGGCCACACCTGTGCTACGGAAATTGCTGATTTGGCGTATCTGTTCCTAATTAGCCTTGATGTCCACACCTGTGCCAGTGAAAGTGCTGATTTGGAGCGCCTGGTGCTAATTAGTCTTGATTGGCCATACCAGTGCTACGGAAATTGCTAATTTGGCGCACCTGCTCCTAATTAGATTTGAAAGGTCACAGCTGTTCCACTGAAATTGCTGATAAGGCCCGCCTGGTACGAATTAGCGTTCATTAACAACACCTGTGCCACTGACATGGCCGATGCGCCTGGTCCTAATTAGCCTTGATTGGCCACATCTGTGCCAGTGAAAGTGCTGATTAGGAGCGCCTGGTGCTAATTAGCCTTGATTGGCCACACCTTTGCTACGGAAATTGTTAATTTAGCGCACCTGGCCCTAATTAGCTTTCAATGGTCACAGCTGTTCCACTGAAATTGCTGATTAAGGTCGACGGCTACGAATTAGCGTTCATTGACCACACCTGTGCCAGTGAAAGTGCTGATTAGGAGCGCCTGGTGCTAATTAGCCTTGATTGGCCACACCTGTGCTACGGAAATTGCTGATTTGGCGCACCTGGTCCTAATTAGTCTTGATTGGCCACACCTGTGCCAGTGAAAGTGCTGATTAGGAGCGCCTGGTGCTAATTAGCCTTGATTGGCCCCACCTGTGCTACGGAAATTGCTAATTTCACGCACCTGGTCCTAATTAGCTTTGAATGGTCACAGCTGTTCCACTGAAATTGCTGTTTAGGCCCGCCTGCTACGAATTAGCGTTCATTGACCACACCTGTGCCACTGAAATGGTTGATGCGCCTGGTCCTAATTAGCCTTGATTGGCCACCCCTGTGCCAATGAAAGTGCTGATTAGATGCGCCTGGTGCTAATTAGCCTTTGTTTGGCCACACCTGTGCCAGTGAAAGTGCTGATTAGGAGCGCCTAGTGCTAATTAGCCTTAATTGGCCACACCTGTGCTAAGGAAATTGCTAATTTGGCGCACCTGCTCATAATTAGCTTTGAAAGGTCACAGCTGTTCCCTTGAAATTCCTGATTAGGCCCACCTGATACGAATTAGTGTTCATTAAGCACACCTGTGCCATTGACATGGCTGATGTGCCTGGTACTAATTAGCCTTGATTGGCCACACCTGTGAACGTGAAAGTGCTGATTAGGAGCGCCTGGTGGTAATTAGCCTTGATTGGCCACAGCTGTGCTACGGAAATTGCTGATTTGGCGTACCTAATCTTAATTACTCTTGATTGGCCACACCTGTGCCAGTGAAAGTGCTGATTAGGAGCGCCTGGTGGTAATTAGCCTTGATTGGCCACACCTGTGCTACAAAAATTGCTGATTTGGCACACCTGGTCCTAATTAGTCTTGATTGGCCACACCTGTGCCAGTGAAAGTGCTGATTAGGAGCGCCTGGTGCTAATTAGCCTTGATTGGCCACACCTGTGCTACAGAAATTGCTAATTTCGCGCACCTGGTCCTAATTAGCTTTGAATGTTCATAGCTGTTCCACTGAAATTGCTGATTAGCCCCGCCAGCTACGAATTAGCGTTCATTGACCACACCTGGGCCACTGAAATGGCTGATGTGACTGATCCTCATTAGCATTGATTGGCCACACCTATGCCAGTGAAAGTGCTGATTAGGAGCACCTGGTGCTAATTAGCCTTGATTGGCCACACCTGTGCTACGTAAATTGCTCATTTCGCATACCTGTTCCTAATTAGCTTTGAATGGTCACAGCTGTTCCACTGAAATTGCTCATTAGGCCCGCCTGGTACGAATTAGCGTTCATTGACCACACCTGTACCACTGAAATGGCTGATGAGGCTGGTCCTAATTAGCCTTAAGTGGCCACACCTGTGCCAGTGAAAGTGCTGATTAGGAGCGCATGGTGGTAATTAGCCTTGATTGGCCACAGCTGTGCTACGGAAATTGCTGATTTGGCGTACCTAATCCTAATTACACTTGATTGGTCACACCTGAGCCAGTGAAAGTGCTGATTAGGAGCGCCTGGTGCTAATTAGCCTTTATTGGCCACACCTGTGCTACGGAAATTGCTCATTTCGCGGACCTGTTCCTAATTAGCTTGGAATGGTCACAGCTGTTCCACAGAAATTGCTGATTGGGCCCGCCTGGTATGAATTAGCGTTCATTGACAACACCTGTGCCACTGAAATGGCTGATGCACCTGGTCCTAATTAGCCTTGATTGGCCACACCTGTGCCAATGAAAGTGCTGATTAGGAGCGCCTGGTGGTAATTAGCCTTGATTGGCAACACCTGTGCAACGTAAATTGCTGATTAGGCGCACGTGGTCCAAATTAGTCTTGATTGGCCACACCTGTGCCAGGGAAAGTGCTGATTAGGAGCGCCTGGTGGTAATTAGCCTTGATTCGCCACACCTGTGCTACGGAAATTGCTGATTTGGTACACCTAGTACTAATTACTCTTGATTGGCCACACCTGTGCTACAGAAATTGCAGATTAGGCACACCTGGTCCTAATTAGATTTGAATGGTCACAGCTGTTCCACTGAAATTTCTGATTAGGCCCGCCTGCTACGAATTAGCGTTCATTGACCACACCTGGGCCACTGAAATGGCTGAAGCGCCTGGTCCTAATTAGCCTTGATTCGCCACACCTGTGCCAGTGAAAGTGCTGATTAGGAGCGCCTGGTGGTAATTAGCCTTGATTGGCCACACCTGTGCTACGGAAATTGCTGAAATGGCGCACCTGGTCCTAATTAGTCTTGATTGGCCACACCTGTGCCAGTGAAAGTGCTGATTAGGAGCGACTTGTGCTAATTAGCTTTGATTGGCCACACCTGTGCTACGGAAATTGCTGATTTGGCGCACCTAGTCCTAATTACTTCTGATTGGCCACACCTGTGCTACGCAAATTGCTAGTTTCGCGCACCTGGTCCTAATTAGCTTTGAATGGTCACAGCTGTTCCACTGAAAGTGCTGATTAGGCCCGCCTGCTACAAATTAGCATTCATTGACCACACCTGTGCCACTGAAATGGCTGATGCGCCTGGTCCTAATTAGTCTTGATTGGCCATACCTGTGCTATGGAAATTGCTAATTTCGTGCACCTGGTCCTTATTAGCTTTGAAAGGTCACAGCTTTTCCACTGAAATTGCTGATTAGGCCCGCCTGGTACAAATTAGCGTTCATTCACTACACCTGTTCCAGTGAAATGGCTGATGCCCCTGGTCCTAATTAGCCTTGATTGGCCACACCTGTGCCAGTGAAAGTGCTGATTAGGAACGCCTGGTGGTAATTAGCCTTGATTGGCCACACCTGTGCTACGGAAATTGTTGATTTCGTGCACCTGGTCCTAATTAGTCTTGATTGGCCACACCTGTGCCAGTGAAAGTGCTGATTAGGAGCGCCTGGTGCTAATTAGCCTTGATTGGCCACACCTTTGCTACGGAAATGGTTAATTTCGCGCACCTGGCCCTAATTAGCTTTCAATGGTCACAGCTGTTCCACTGAAATTGATGATTAGGGTTGACGGCTACGAATTAGCGTTCATTGACCACACCTGTGCCAGTGAAAGTGCTGATTAGGAGCGCCTGGTGCTAATTACCCTTGATTGGCCACACCTGTGCCAGGAAAAGTGCTGATTAGGAGCGCCTGGTGGTAATTACTCTTGATTGGCCACATCTGTGCTAGTGAAAGTGCTGATTAGGAGCGACTGGTGCTAATTAGCCTTAATTGGCCACACCTGTGCTTCGGAAATTGCTAATTTCGCGCACCTGGTCCTAATTAGCTTTGAATGGTCACAGCTGTTCCACTGAAATTGCTTATTAGGCTCGCCTGGTACGAATTAGCGTTCATTGACCACACCTGTGCCACTGAAATGGCTGATGCGCCTGGGACAAATTAGCCTTGATTGGCCACACCTGTGCCAGTGAAAGTGCTGATTAGGAGCGCCTGCTGCTAATTAGCCTTTTTTGGCCACACCTGTGCTACGGAAATTGCTGATTTGGCGCACCTAGTCCTAATTACTCTTGATTGGCCACACCTGTGCCAGTGAAAGTGCTGATTAGGAACGCCTGGTGCTAATTAGACTTGATTGGCTACACCTGTGCTACGGAAATTGCTCATTTCACGTACCTGTTCCTAATTAGCTTTGAATGGTCACAGCTGTTCCACTGAAATTGCTCATTAGGACCGCCTGGTACGAATTAGCGTTCATTGACCACACCAGTACCACTGAAATGGCTGATGAGGCTGGTCCTAATTTGCCTTAATTGGCCACACCTGTGCCAGTGAAAGTGCTGATTAGGAGCGCATGGTGGTAATTAGCCTTGATTGGCCACAGCTGTGCTACGGAAATTGCTGATTTGGAGTACCTAATCCTAATTACATTTGATTGGCCACACCTGTGCCAGTGAAAGTGCTGATTAGGAGCGACTGGTGCGAATTAGCCTTGATTGACCACACCTGTGCTACGGAAATTGCTGATTTAGCGCACCTGGTCCTAGTTAGTCTTGATTGGGCACACCTGTGCCAGTGAAAGTGCTGATTTGGAGCGCCTGGTGCTAATTAGTCTTCATTGGCCACACCTCTGCTATGGAAAATGCTAATTTGGCGCAACTCCTCCTAATTAGCTTTGAAAGGTCACAGCTGTTCCACTGAAATTGCTGATAGGGCCGCCTGCTACGAATTAGCGTTCATTAACCACACCTGTGCCACTGAAATGGCTGATGCGCCTGGTCCAAATTAGCCTTGATTGGCCACCCCTGTGCCAGTGAAAGTGGTGACTACATGTGCCTGGTGCTAATTAGCCTTGATTGGCCACACCTGTGCCAGTGAAAGTGCTGATTAGGAGCGCCTGGTGCTAATTAGCTTTGATTGGCCACAGCTGTGCTACGGAAATTGCTGATTTAGTGAACGTAGTCCTAATTAGTCTTGATTGGCCACACCTGTGCCAGTGAAAGTGCTGATTAGGAACGCCTGGTGCTAATTAGCCTTGATTGACCACACCTGTGCTACGGAAATTGCTAATTTCGCGGACCTGGTCCTAATTAGCTTTGAAAGGTCACAGCTGTTCCCTTGAAATTGCTGATTAGGCCCACCTGATACGAATTAATGTTCATTAACCACACCTGTGCCACTGACATGGCTGATTCGCGTGGTCCTAATTAGCCTTGATTGGCCACACCTGTGCTACGGAAATTGCTGTTTTGGCGCACCTGGTCCTAATTAGCCTTGATTGGCCACACCTGTGCCAGTGAAAGTGCTGATTATGAGCGCCTGGTGGTAATTAGACTTGATTGGCCACACCTGTGCTACGGAAATTGCTGTTTTTGCGCACCTGGTCCTAACTAGCCTTGATTGGACACACCTGTGCCAGTGAAAGTGCTGATTAGGAGCACCTGGTGCTAATTAGCCTTGATTGGCCACACCTGTGCTACGGAAATTGCTAATTTCGTGTACCTGTTCCTAATTAGCTTTGAATGGTCACAGCTGTTCCACTGAAATTACTGATTAGGCTCGCCTTGAAAGAATTACCGTTCATTGACCACACCTGTGCCACTGAAATGGCTGATGCGCCTGGTCCTAATTAGCCTTGATTTGCCACACCTGTGCCAGAAAGTGCTGATTAGGAGCGCCTGGTGGTAATTAGCCTTGATTGGCCACACCTGTGCTACGAAAATTGCTGATTTGGCACACCTCATCCTAATTACTCTTCATTGGCCACACCTGTGCCAGTGAAAGTGCTGACTAGTTTGCGCCTGGTGATAATTAGTCTTGATTGGCCACACCTGTGCTACGGAAATTGCTAATTTGGCGCACCTGGTTCTAATTCTCTTTGAAAGGTCACAGCTATTCTACTGAAATTGCTGATTAGGACCGCCTGATATGAATTAGCGTTCATTGACCACACCTGTGCCACTGAAATGGCTGATGCGCCTGGTCCTAATTAGCCTTGATTGGCCACACCTGTGCCAGTGAACGTGCTAATTAGGAGCGCCAGGTGCTAATTAGCCTTGATTGGCCACACCTGTGCTACGGAAATGGCTGATTTGGCGCACCTGGTCCTAATTAGTCTTGATTGGCCACACCTGTGCAAGTGAAAGTGCTGATTAGGAGCGCCTGGTGCTAATTAGCCTTGATTGGCCACACCTGTGCTACGGAAATTGCTAATTTCGAACACCTGGTCCCAAAAAGCTTTGAACGGTCACAGCTGTTCCACTGAAATTGCTGATTAGGCCTGCCTGCTACGAATTAGCGTTCATTGACCACACCTGTGCCACTGACATGGCTGATGTGCCTGGTCCTAATTAGCCTTGATTAGCCACACCTGTGCCAGTAAAAGTGCTGATTAGGAGCGCCTGGTGGTAATTAGCCTTGATTGGCCACACCTGTGCTACGGAAATTGCTGATTTGCTGCACCTGGTCCTAATTAGCCTTGATTGGCCACACCTGTGACAGTGAAAGTGCTGATTAGGAGCGCCTGGTGCTAATTAGCCTTGGTTGGCCACACCTGTGCTACGGAAATTGCTGATTTGGAGCACCTGGTCCTAATTAGACTTTATTGGGCACACCTGTGCCAGTGAAAGTGCTGATTAGGAGCTCCTGGTGCTAAGTAGCCTTGATTGGCCACAACTTGCTACGGAAATAGCTAATTTCGCACACCTGGTCCTAATTAGCTTTGAAAGGTCACAGCTATTCTACTGAAATTGCTGATTAGGACCGCCTGGTATGAATTAGCGTTCATTGACCACACCTGTGCCACTGAAATGGCTGATGCGCCTGGTCCTAATTAGCCTTGATTGGCCACACCTGTGCCAGTGAAAGTGCTGATTAGGAGCGTCTGGTGCTAATTAGCCTTCATTCGCCACACCTGTGCCACGGAAATTTCTGATTTGGCGCACCTGGTCCTAATTAGACTTCATTGGCCACACCTGTGCAAGTGAAAGTGCTGATTAGGAGTGCCTGCTGCTAATTAGCCTTGATTAGCCACACCTGTGCTACGGAAATTGCTAATTTCGAACACCTTATCCTAATTAGCTTTGAACGGTCACAGCTGTTCCACTGAAATTGCTGATTAGGCCCGCCTGGTATGAATTAGCGTTCATTAACCACACCTGTGCCACTGACATGGCTCATGTGCTTTGTGCTAATTAGCCTTGATTGGCCACACCTGTGCCAGTGAAAGTGCTGATTAGGAGCGCCTGGTGGTAATTAGCCTTGATTGGCCACACGTGTTCTACGGAAATTGCTGATTTGGCGCACCTGGTCCTAATTAGTCTTGATTGGCCACACCTGTGACAGTGAAAGGGCTGATTAGGGGCGCCTGGTGCTAATTAGTCTTGATTGGCCACACCTGTGCTACGGAAATTGCTAATTTCACGCACCTGGTCCTAATTAGCTTTGAATGGTCACAGCTGTTCCACTGAAATTGCTGCTAAGGCCCGCCTGCTACGAATTAGCTTTCATTGACCACACCTGTGCCACTGAAATGGTTGATGCGCCTGGTCCTAATTAGTCTTGATTGGCCACACCTGTGCCAGTGAAAGTGCTGATTAGGAGCGCCTGGTGCTAATTAATTAGCCTTGATTGGCCACACCTGTGCTAACGGAATTGCTCATTTCGCGTACCTGTTCCTAATTAGCTTTGAATGGTCACAGCTGTTCCACTGAAATTGCTGATTAGGCCCGCCTGGTACCAATTAGCGTTCATTGACCACACCTGTGCCACTGAAATGGCTGATGCGCCTGGTCCTAATTAGCCTTGATTGGCCACCCCTGTGCCAATGCCAGTGCTGATTAGATGCGCCTGGTGCTAATTAGCCTTTGTTTGGCCACACCTGTGCCAGTGAAAGTGCTGATTAGGAGCGCCTAGTGCTAATTAGCCTTAATTGGCCACACCTGTGCTACGGAAATTGCTAATTTGGCGCACCTGCTCCTAATTAGCTTTGAAAGGTCACAGCTGTTCCCTTGAAATTCCTGATTAGGCCCACCTGATACGAATTAGTGTTCATTAACCACACCTGTGCCACTGACATGGCTGATGTGCCTGGTCCTAATTAGCCTTGATTGGCCACACCTGTGCCAGTGAAAGGGCTGATTAGGATCCCCTGGTGGTAATTAGCCTTGATTGGCCACAGCTGTGCTACGGAAATTGCTGATTTGACGTACCTAATCTTAATTACTCTTGATTGGCCACACCTGTGCCAGTGAAAGTGCTGATTAGGAGCGCCTGGTCGTAATTAGCCTTGATTGGCCACACCTGTGCTACGAAAATTGCTGATTTGGCACACCTGGTCCTAATTAGTCTTGATTGGCCACACCTGTGCCATTGAAAGTGCTGATTAGGAGCGCCTGGTGCTAATTAGCCTTGATTGGCCACACCTGTGCTACGGAAATTGCTAATTTCGCGCACCTGGTCCTAATTAGCTTTGAATGTTCATAGCTGTTCCACTGAAATTGCTGATTAGGCCCGCCAGCTACGAATTAGCGTTCATTGACCACACCTGTGCCACTGAAATGGCTGATGCGCGTGGTCCAAATTAGCCTTGATTGGCCACATCTGTGCCAGGGAAAGTGCTGATTAGGAGCGCCTGGTGGTAATTAGCCTTGATTCGCCACACCTGTGCTACGGAAAATTGCTGATTTGGTACACCTAGTCCTAATTACTCTTGATTGGCCACACCTGTGCTACAGAAATTGCAGATTAGGCACACCTGGTCCTAATTAGATTTGAATGGTCACAGCTGTTCCACTGAAAATTCTGATTAGGCCCGCCTGCTACGAATTAGCGTTCATTAACCACACCTGGGCCACTGAAATGGCTGAAGCGCCTGGTCCTAATTAGCCTTGATTCGCCACACCTGTGCCAGTGAAAGTGCTGATTAGGAGCGCCTGGTGGTAATTAGCCTTGATTGGCCACACCTGTGCTACGGAAATTGCTGAAATGGCGCACCTGGTCCTAATTAGTCTTGATTGGCCACACCTGTGCCAGTGAAAGTGCTGATTAGGAGCGACTTGTGCTAATTAGCTTTGATTGGCCACACCTGTGCTACGGAAATTGCTGATTTGGCGCACCTAGTCCTAATTACTTCTGATTGGCCACACCTGTGCTACGCAAATTGCTAGTTTCGCGCACCTGGTCCTAATTAGCTTTGAATGCTCACAGCTGTTCCACTGAAAGTGCTGATTAGGCCCGCCTGCTACAAATTAGCATTCATTGACCACACCTGTGCCACTGAAATGGCTGATGCGCCTGGTCCTAATTAGTCTTGATTGGCCATACCTGTGCTATGGAAATTGCTAATTTCGTGCACCTGGTCCTTATTAGCTTTGAAAGGTCACAGCTTTTCCACTGAAATTGCTGATTAGGCCCGCCTGGTACAAATTAGCGTTCATTCACTACACCTGTTCCAGTGAAATGGCTGATGCCCCTGGTCCTAATTAGCCTTGATTGGCCACACCTGTGCCAGTGAAAGTGCTGATTAGGAACGCCTGGTGGTAATTAGCCTTGATTGGCCACACCTGTGCTACGGAAATTGTTGATTTCGCGCACCTGGTCCTAATTAGTCTTGATTGGCCACACCTGTGCCAGTGAAAGTGCTGATTAGGAGCGCCTGGTGCTAATTAGCCTTGATTGGCCACACCTTTGCTACGGAAATTGTTAATTTCGCGCACCTGGCCCTAATTAGCTTTCAATGGTCACAGCTGTTCCACTGAAATTGATGATTAGGGTTGACGGCTACGAATTAGCGTTCATTGACCACACCTGTGCCAGTGAAAGTGCTGATTAGGAGCACCTGGTGCTAATTACCCTTGATTGGCCACACCTGTGCTACGGAAATTGCTAATTTCGTGTACCTGTTCCTAATTAGCTTTGAATGGTCACAGCTGTTCCACTGAAATTACTGATTAGGCTCGCCTTGAAAGAATTACCGTTCATTGACCACACCTGTGCCACTGAAATGGCTGATGCGCCTGGTCCTAATTAGCCTTGATTTGCCACACCTGTGCCAGAAAGTGCTGATTAGGAGCGCCTGGTGGTAATTAGCCTTGATTGGCCACACCTGTGCTACGAAAATTGCTGATTTGGCACACCTCATCCTAATTACTCTTCATTGGCCACACCTGTGCCAGTGAAAGTGCTGACTAGTTGCGCCTGGTGATAATTAGTCTTGATTGGCCACACCTGTGCTACGGAAATTGCTAATTTGGCGCACCTGGTTCTAATTCTCTTTGAAAGGTCACAGCTATTCTACTGAAATTGCTGATTAGGACCGCCTGATATGAATTAGCGTTCATTGACCACACCTGTGCCACTGAAATGGCTGATGCGCCTGGTCCTAATTAGCCTTGATTGGCCACACCTGTGCCAGTGAACGTGCTAATTAGGAGCGCCAGGTGCTAATTAGCCTTGATTGGCCACACCTGTGCTACGGAAATGGCTGATTTGGCGCACCTGGTCCTAATTAGTCTTGATTGGCCACACCTGTGCAAGTGAAAGTGCTGATTAGGAGCGCCTGGTGCTAATTAGCCTTGATTGGCCACACCTGTGCTACGGAAATTGCTAATTTCGAACACCTGGTCCCAAAAAGCTTTGAACGGTCACAGCTGTTCCACTGAAATTGCTGATTAGGCCTGCCTGCTACGAATTAGCGTTCATTGACCACACCTGTGCCACTGACATGGCTGATGTGCCTGGTCCTAATTAGCCTTGATTAGCCACACCTGTGCCAGTAAAAGTGCTGATTAGGAGCGCCTGGTGGTAATTAGCCTTGATTGGCCACACCTGTGCTACGGAAATTGCTGATTTGCTGCACCTGGTCCTAATTAGCCTTGATTGGCCACACCTGTGACAGTGAAAGTGCTGATTAGGAGCGCCTGGTGCTAATTAGCCTTGGTTGGCCACACCTGTGCTACGGAAATTGCTGATTTGGAGCACCTGGTCCTAATTAGACTTTATTGGGCACACCTGTGCCAGTGAAAGTGCTGATTAGGAGCTCCTGGTGCTAAGTAGCCTTGATTGGCCACAACTTGCTACGGAAATAGCTAATTTCGCACACCTGGTCCTAATTAGCTTTGAAAGGTCACAGCTATTCTACTGAAATTGCTGATTAGGACCGCCTGGTATGAATTAGCGTTCATTGACCACACCTGTGCCACTGAAATGGCTGATGCGCCTGGTCCTAATTAGCCTTGATTGGCCACACCTGTGCCAGTGAAAGTGCTGATTAGGAGCGTCTGGTGCTAATTAGCCTTCATTCGCCACACCTGTGCCACGGAAATTTCTGATTTGGCGCACCTGGTCCTAATTAGACTTCATTGGCCACACCTGTGCAAGTGAAAGTGCTGATTAGGAGTGCCTGCTGCTAATTAGCCTTGATTAGCCACACCTGTGCTACGGAAATTGCTAATTTCGAACACCTTATCCTAATTAGCTTTGAACGGTCACAGCTGTTCCACTGAAATTGCTGATTAGGCCCGCCTGGTATGAATTAGCGTTCATTAACCACACCTGTGCCACTGACATGGCTCATGTGCTTTGTGCTAATTAGCCTTGATTGGCCACACCTGTGCCAGTGAAAGTGCTGATTAGGAGCGCCTGGTGGTAATTAGCCTTGATTGGCCACACGTGTTCTACGGAAATTGCTGATTTGGCGCACCTGGTCCTAATTAGTCTTGATTGGCCACACCTGTGACAGTGAAAGGGCTGATTAGGGGCGCCTGGTGCTAATTAGTCTTGATTGGCCACACCTGTGCTACGGAAATTGCTAATTTCACGCACCTGGTCCTAATTAGCTTTGAATGGTCACAGCTGTTCCACTGAAATTGCTGCTAAGGCCCGCCTGCTACGAATTAGCTTTCATTGACCACACCTGTGCCACTGAAATGGTTGATGCGCCTGGTCCTAATTAGTCTTGATTGGCCACACCTGTGCCAGTGAAAGTGCTGATTAGGAGCGCCTGGTGCTAATTAATTAGCCTTGATTGGCCACACCTGTGCTAACAGAATTGCTCATTTCGCATACCTGTTCCTAATTAGCTTTGAATGGTCACAGCTGTTCCACTGAAATTGCTGATTAGGCCCGCCTGGTACCAATTAGCGTTCATTGACCACACCTGTGCCACTGAAATGGCTGATGCGCCTGGTCCTAATTAGCCTTGATTGGCCACCCCTGTGCCAATGCCAGTGCTGATTAGATGCGCCTGGTGCTAATTAGCCTTTGTTTGGCCACACCTGTGCCAGTGAAAGTGCTGATTAGGAGCGCCTAGTGCTAATTAGCCTTAATTGGCCACACCTGTGCTACGGAAATTGCTAATTTGGCGCACCTGCTCCTAATTAGCTTTGAAAGGTCACAGCTGTTCCCTTGAAATTCCTGATTAGGCCCACCTGATACGAATTAGTGTTCATTAACCACACCTGTGCCACTGACATGGCTGATGTGCCTGGTCCTAATTAGCCTTGATTGGCCACACCTGTGCCAGTGAAAGGGCTGATTAGGATCCCCTGGTGGTAATTAGCCTTGATTGGCCACAGCTGTGCTACGGAAATTGCTGATTTGACGTACCTAATCTTAATTACTCTTGATTGGCCACACCTGTGCCAGTGAAAGTGCTGATTAGGAGCGCCTGGTCGTAATTAGCCTTGATTGGCCACACCTGTGCTACGAAAATTGCTGATTTGGCACACCTGGTCCTAATTAGTCTTGATTGGCCACACCTGTGCCATTGAAAGTGCTGATTAGGAGCGCCTGGTGCTAATTAGCCTTGATTGGCCACACCTGTGCTACGGAAATTGCTAATTTCGCGCACCTGGTCCTAATTAGCTTTGAATGTTCATAGCTGTTCCACTGAAATTGCTGATTAGGCCCGCCAGCTATGAATTAGCGTTCATTGACCACACCTGTGCCACTGAAATGGCTGATGCGCGTGGTCCAAATTAGCCTTGATTGGCCACATCTGTGCCAGGGAAAGTGCTGATTAGGAGCGCCTGGTGGTAATTAGCCTTGATTCGCCACACCTGTGCTACGGAAAATTGCTGATTTGGTACACCTAGTCCTAATTACTCTTGATTGGCCACACCTGTGCTACAGAAATTGCAGATTAGGCACACCTGGTCCTAATTAGATTTGAATGGTCACAGCTGTTCCACTGAAAATTCTGATTAGGCCCGCCTGCTACGAATTAGCGTTCATTAACCACACCTGGGCCACTGAAATGGCTGAAGCGCCTGGTCCTAATTAGCCTTGATTCGCCACACCTGTGCCAGTGAAAGTGCTGATTAGGAGCGCCTGGTGGTAATTAGCCTTGATTGGCCACACCTGTGCTACGGAAATTGCTGAAATGGCGCACCTGGTCCTAATTAGTCTTGATTGGCCACACCTGTGCCAGTGAAAGTGCTGATTAGGAGCGACTTGTGCTAATTAGCTTTGATTGGCCACACCTGTGCTACGGAAATTGCTGATTTGGCGCACCTAGTCCTAATTACTTCTGATTGGCCACACCTGTGCTACGCAAATTGCTAGTTTCGCGCACCTGGTCCTAATTAGCTTTGAATGCTCACAGCTGTTCCACTGAAAGTGCTGATTAGGCCCGCCTGCTACAAATTAGCATTCATTGACCACACCTGTGCCACTGAAATGGCTGATGCGCCTGGTCCTAATTAGTCTTGATTGGCCATACCTGTGCTATGGAAATTGCTAATTTCGTGCACCTGGTCCTTATTAGCTTTGAAAGGTCACAGCTTTTCCACTGAAATTGCTGATTAGGCCCGCCTGGTACAAATTAGCGTTCATTCACTACACCTGTTCCAGTGAAATGGCTGATGCCCCTGGTCCTAATTAGCCTTGATTGGCCACACCTGTGCCAGTGAAAGTGCTGATTAGGAACGCCTGGTGGTAATTAGCCTTGATTGGCCACACCTGTGCTACGGAAATTGTTGATTTCGCGCACCTGGTCCTAATTAGTCTTGATTGGCCACACCTGTGCCAGTGAAAGTGCTGATTAGGAGCGCCTGGTGCTAATTAGCCTTGATTGGCCACACCTTTGCTACGGAAATTGTTAATTTCGCGCACCTGGCCCTAATTAGCTTTCAATGGTCACAGCTGTTCCACTGAAATTGATGATTAGGGTTGACGGCTACGAATTAGCGTTCATTGACCACACCTGTGCCAGTGAAAGTGCTGATTAGGAGCACCTGGTGCTAATTACCCTTGATTGGCCACACCTGTGCCAGGAAAAGTGCTGATTAGGAGCGCCTGGTGGTAATTACTCTTGATTGGCCACACCTGTGCTAGTGAAAGTGCTGATTAGGAGCGACTGGTGCTAATTAGCCTTGATTGGCCACACCTGTGCTTCGGAAATTGCTAATTTCGCGCACCTGGTCCTAATTAGCTTTGAATGGTCACAGCTGTTCCACTGAAATTGCTTATTAGGCTCGCCTGGTACGAATTAGCGTTCATTGACCACACCTGTGCCACTGAAATGGCTGATGCGCCTGGGACAAATTAGCCTTGATTGGCCACACCTGTGCCAGTGAAAGTGCTGATTAGGAGCGCCTGGTGCTAATTAGCCTTTTTTGGCCACACCTGTGCTACGGAAATTGCTGATTTGGCGCACCTAGTCCTAATTACTCTTGATTGGCCACACCTGTGCCAGTGAAAGTGCTGATTAGGAACGCCTGGTGCTAATTAGACTTGATTGGCTACACCTGTGCTACGGAAATTGCTCATTTCACGTACCTGTTCCTAATTAGCTTTGAATGGTCACAGCTGTTCCACTGAAATTTCTGATTAGGCCCGCCAGCTACGAATTAGCGTTCATTGACCACACCTGTGCCACTGAAATGGCTGATGTGCCTGATCCTAATTAGCATTGATTGGCCACACCTATGCCAGTGAAAGTGCTGATTAGGAGCACTTGGTGCTAATTAGCCTTGATTGGCCACACCTGTGCTACGTAAATTGCTCATTTCGCATACCTGTTCCTAATTAGCTTTGAATGGTCACAGCTGTTCCACTGAAATTGCTCATTAGGACCGCCTGGTACGAATTAGCGTTCATTGACCACACCAGTACCACTGAAATGGCTGATGAGGCTGGTCCTAATTTGCCTTAATTGGCCACACCTGTGCCAGTGAAAGTGCTGATTAGGAGCGCATGGTGGTAATTAGCCTTGATTGGCCACAGCTGTGCTACGGAAATTGCTGATTTGGAGTACCTAATCCTAATTACATTTGATTGGCCACACCTGTGCCAGTGAAAGTGCTGATTAGGAGCGACTGGTGCGAATTAGCCTTGATTGACCACACCTGTGCTACGGAAATTGCTGATTTAGCGCACCTGGTCCTAATTAGTCTTGATTGGGCACACCTGTGCCAGTGAAAGTGCTGATTTGGAGCGCCTGGTGCTAATTAGTCTTCATTGGCCACACCTGTGCTATGGAAAATGCTAATTTGGCGCAACTCCTCCTAATTAGCTTTGAAAGGTCACAGCTGTTCCACTGAAATTGCTGATAGGGCCGCCTGCTACGAATTAGCGTTCATTAACCACACCTGTGCCACTGAAATGGCTGATGCGCCTGGTCCAAATTAGCCTTGATTGGCCACCCCTGTGCCAATGAAAGTGGTGACTAGATGTGCCTGGTGCTAATTAGCCTTGATTGGCCACACCTGTGCCAGTGAAAGTGCTGATTAGGAGCGCCTGGTGCTAATTAGCTTTGATTGGCCACAGCTGTGCTTCGGAAATTGCTGATTTAGCGAACGTAGTCCTAATTAGTCTTGATTGGCCACACCTGTGCCAGTGAAAGTGCTGATTAGGAACGCCTGGTGCTAATTAGCCTTGATTGACCACACCTGTGCTACGGAAATTGCTAATTTCGCGGACCTGGTCCTAATTAGCTTTGAAAGGTCACAGCTGTTCCCTTGAAATTGCTGATTAGGCCCACCTGATACGAATTAATGTTCATTAACCACACCTGTGCCACTGACATGGCTGATTCGCGTGGTCCTAATTAGCCTTGATTGGCCACACCTGTGCTACGGAAATTGCTGTTTTGGCGCACCTGGTCCTAATTAGCCTTGATTGGCCACACCTGTGCCAGTGAAAGTGCTGATTATGAGCGCCTGGTGGTAATTAGACTTGATTGGCCACACCTGTGCTACGGAAATTGCTGTTTTTGCGCACCTGGTCCTAACTAGCCTTGATTGGACACACCTGTGCCAGTGAAAGTGCTGATTAGGAGCACCTGGTGCTAATTAGCCTTGATTGGCCACACCTGTGCTACGGAAATTGCTAATTTCGTGTACCTGTTCCTAATTAGCTTTGAATGGTCACAGCTGTTCCACTGAAATTACTGATTAGGCTCGCCTGGAAAGAATTAGCGTTCATTGACCACACCTGGGCCACTGAAATGGCTGAAGCGCCTGGTCCTAATTAGCCTTGATTCGCCACACCTGTGCCAGTGAAAGTGCTGATTAGGAGCGCCTGGTGGTAATTAGCCTTGATTGGCCACACCTGTGCTACGGAAATTGCTGAAATGGCGCACCTGGTCCTAATTAGTCTTGATTGGCCACACCTGTGCCAGTGAAAGTGCTGATTAGGAGCGACTTGTGCTAATTAGCTTTGATTGGCCACACCTGTGCTACGGAAATTGCTGATTTGGCGCACCTAGTCCTAATTACTTCTGATTGGCCACACCTGTGCTACGCAAATTGCTAGTTTCGCGCACCTGGTCCTAATTAGCTTTGAATGGTCACAGCTGTTCCACTGAAAGTGCTGATTAGGCCCGCCTGCTACAAATTAGCATTCATTGACCACACCTGTGCCACTGAAATGGCTGATGCGCCTGGTCCTAATTAGTCTTGATTGGCCATACCTGTGCTATGGAAATTGCTAATTTCGTGCACCTGGTCCTTATTAGCTTTGAAAGGTCACAGCTTTTCCACTGAAATTGCTGATTAGGCCCGCCTGGTACAAATTAGCGTTCATTCACTACACCTGTTCCAGTGAAATGGCTGATGCCCCTGGTCCTAATTAGCCTTGATTGGCCACACCTGTGCCAGTGAAAGTGCTGATTAGGAACGCCTGGTGGTAATTAGCCTTGATTGGCCACACCTGTGCTACGGAAATTGTTGATTTCGTGCACCTGGTCCTAATTAGTCTTGATTGGCCACACCTGTGCCAGTGAAAGTGCTGATTAGGAGCGCCTGGTGCTAATTAGCCTTGATTGGCCACACCTTTGCTACGGAAATGGTTAATTTCGCGCACCTGGCCCTAATTAGCTTTCAATGGTCACAGCTGTTCCACTGAAATTGATGATTAGGGTTGACGGCTACGAATTAGCGTTCATTGACCACACCTGTGCCAGTGAAAGTGCTGATTAGGAGCGCCTGGTGCTAATTACCCTTGATTGGCCACACCTGTGCCAGGAAAAGTGCTGATTAGGAGCGCCTGGTGGTAATTACTCTTGATTGGCCACACCTGTGCTAGTGAAAGTGCTGATTAGGAGCGACTGGTGCTAATTAGCCTTAATTGGCCACACCTGTGCTTCGGAAATTGCTAATTTCGCGCACCTGGTCCTAATTAGCTTTGAATGGTCACAGCTGTTCCACTGAAATTGCTTATTAGGCTCGCCTGGTACGAATTAGCGTTCATTGACCACACCTGTGCCACTGAAATGGCTGATGCGCCTGGGACAAATTAGCCTTGATTGGCCACACCTGTGCCAGTGAAAGTGCTGATTAGGAGCGCCTGCTGCTAATTAGCCTTTTTGGCCACACCTGTGCTACGGAAATTGCTGATTTGGCGCACCTAGTCCTAATTACTCTTGATTGGCCACACCTGTGCCAGTGAAAGTGCTGATTAGGAACGCCTGGTGCTAATTAGACTTGATTGGCTACACCTGTGCTACGGAAATTGCTCATTTCACGTACCTGTTCCTAATTAGCTTTGAATGGTCACAGCTGTTCCACTGAAATTTCTGATTAAGCCCGCCAGCTACGAATTAGCGTTCATTGACCACACCTGTGCCACTGAAATGGCTGATGTGCCTGATCCTAATTAGCATTGATTGGCCACACCTATGCCAGTGAAAGTGCTGATTAGGAGCACCTGGTGCTAATTAGCCTTGATTGGCCACACCTGTGCTACGTAAATTGCTCATTTCGCATACCTGTTCCTAATTAGCTTTGAATGGTCACAGCTGTTCCACTGAAATTGCTCATTAGGACCGCCTGGTACGAATTAGCGTTCATTGACCACACCAGTACCACTGAAATGGCTGATGAGGCTGGTCCTAATTTGCCTTAATTGGCCACACCTGTGCCAGTGAAAGTGCTGATTAGGAGCGCATGGTGGTAATTAGCCTTGATTGGCCACAGCTGTGCTACGGAAATTGCTGATTTGGAGTACCTAATCCTAATTACATTTGATTGGCCACACCTGTGCCAGTGAAAGTGCTGATTAGGAGCGACTGGTGCGAATTAGCCTTGATTGACCACACCTGTGCTACGGAAATTGCTGATTTAGCGCACCTGGTCCTAATTAGTCTTAATTGGGCACACCTGTGCCAGTGAAAGTGCTGATTTGGAGCGCCTGGTGCTAATTAGTCTTCATTGGCCACACCTCTGCTATGGAAAATGCTAATTTGGCGCAACTCCTCCTAATTAGCTTTGAAAGGTCACAGCTGTTCCACTGAAATTGCTGATAGGGCCGCCTGCTACGAATTAGCGTTCATTAACCACACCTGTGCCACTGAAATGGCTGATGCGCCTGGTCCAAATTAGCCTTGATTGGCCACCCCTGTGCCAGTGAAAGTGGTGACTAGATGTGCCTGGTGCTAATTAGCCTTGATGGGCCACACCTGTGCCAGTGAAAGTGCTGATTAGGAGCGCCTGGTGCTAATTAGCTTTGATTGGCCACAGCTGTGCTACGGAAATTGCTGATTTAGTGAACGTAGTCCTAATTAGTCTTGATTGGCCACACCTGTGCCAGTGAAAGTGCTGATTAGGAACGCCTGGTGCTAATTAGCCTTGATTGACCACACCTGTGCTACGGAAATTGCTAATTTCGCGGACCTGGTCCTAATTAGCTTTGAAAGGTCACAGCTGTTCCCTTGAAATTGCTGATTAGGCCCACCTGATACGAATTAATGTTCATTAACCACACCTGTGCCACTGACATGGCTGATTCGCGTGGTCCTAATTAGCCTTGATTGGCCACACCTGTGCTACGGAAATTGCTGTTTTGGCGCACCTGGTCCTAATTAGCCTTGATTGGCCACACCTGTGCCAGTGAAAGTGCTGATTATGAGCGCCTGGTGGTAATTAGACTTGATTGGCCACACCTGTGCTACGGAAATTGCTGTTTTTTGCGCACCTGGTCCTAACTAGCCTTGATTGGACAAACCTGTGCCAGTGAAAGTGCTGATTAGGAGCACCTGGTGCTAATTAGCCTTGATTGGCCACACCTGTGCTACGGAAATTGCTAATTTCGTGTACCTGTTCCTAATTAGCTTTGAATGGTCACAGCTGTTCCACTGAAATTACTGATTAGGCTCGCCTTGAAAGAATTACCGTTCATTGACCACACCTGTGCCACTGAAATGGCTGATGCGCCTGGTCCTAATTAGCCTTGATTTGCCACACCTGTGCCAGAAAGTGCTGATTAGGAGCGCCTGGTGGTAATTAGCCTTGATTGGCCACACCTGTGCTACGAAAATTGCTGATTTGGCACACCTCATCCTAATTACTCTTCATTGGCCACACCTGTGCCAGTGAAAGTGCTGACTAGTTGCGCCTGGTGATAATTAGTCTTGATTGGCCACACCTGTGCTACGGAAATTGCTAATTTGGCGCACCTGGTTCTAATTCTCTTTGAAAGGTCACAGCTATTCTACTGAAATTGCTGATTAGGACCGCCTGATATGAATTAGCGTTCATTGACCACACCTGTGCCACTGAAATGGCTGATGCGCCTGGTCCTAATTAGCCTTGATTGGCCACACCTGTGCCAGTGAACGTGCTAATTAGGAGCGCCAGGTGCTAATTAGCCTTGATTGGCCACACCTGTGCTACGGAAATGGCTGATTTGGCGCACCTGGTCCTAATTAGTCTTGATTGGCCACACCTGTGCAAGTGAAAGTGCTGATTAGGAGCGCCTGGTGCTAATTAGCCTTGATTGGCCACACCTGTGCTACGGAAATTGCTAATTTCGAACACCTGGTCCCAAAAAGCTTTGAACGGTCACAGCTGTTCCACTGAAATTGCTGATTAGGCCTGCCTGCTACGAATTAGCGTTCATTGACCACACCTGTGCCACTGACATGGCTGATGTGCCTGGTCCTAATTAGCCTTGATTAGCCACACCTGTGCCAGTAAAAGTGCTGATTAGGAGCGCCTGGTGGTAATTAGCCTTGATTGGCCACACCTGTGCTACGGAAATTGCTGATTTGCTGCACCTGGTCCTAATTAGCCTTGATTGGCCACACCTGTGCCAGTGAAAGTGCTGATTAGGAGCGCCTGGTGCTAATTAGCCTTGGTTGGCCACACCTGTGCTACGGAAATTGCTGATTTGGAGCACCTGGTCCTAATTAGACTTTATTGGGCACACCTGTGCCAGTGAAAGTGCTGATTAGGAGCTCCTGGTGCTAAGTAGCCTTGATTGGCCACACCTTGCTACGGAAATAGCTAATTTCGCACACCTGGTCCTAATTAGCTTTGAAAGGTCACAGCTATTCTACTGAAATTGCTGATTAGGACCGCCTGGTATGAATTAGCGTTCATTGACCACACCTGTGCCACTGAAATGGCTGATGCACGTGGTCCTAATTAGCCTTGATTGGCCACACCTGTGCCAGTGAAAGTGCTGATTAGGAGCGTCTGGTGCTAATTAGCCTTCATTCGCCACACCTGTGCCACGGAAATTTCTGATTTGGCGCACCTGGTCCTAATTAGACTTCATTGGCCACACCTGTGCAAGTGAAAGTGCTGATTAGGAGTGCCTGCTGCTAATTAGCCTTGATTAGCCACACCTGTGCTACGGAAATTGCTAATTTCGAACACCTTATCCTAATTAGCTTTGAACGGTCACAGCTGTTCCACTGAAATTGCTGATTAGGCCCGCCTGGTATGAATTAGCGTTCATTAACCACACCTGTGCCACTGACATGGCTCATGTGCTTTGTGCTAATTAGCCTTGATTGGCCACACCTGTGCCAGTGAAAGTGCTGATTAGGAGCGCCTGGTGGTAATTAGCCTTGATTGGCCACACGTGTTCTACGGAAATTGCTGATTTGGCGCACCTGGTCCTAATTAGTCTTGATTGGCCACACCTGTGACAGTGAAAGGGCTGATTAGGGGCGCCTGGTGCTAATTAGTCTTGATTGGCCACACCTGTGCTACGGAAATTGCTAATTTCACGCACCTGGTCCTAATTAGCTTTGAATGGTCACAGCTGTTCCACTGAAATTGCTGCTAAGGCCCGCCTGCTACGAATTAGCTTTCATTGACCACACCTGTGCCACTGAAATGGTTGATGCGCCTGGTCCTAATTAGTCTTGATTGGCCACACCTGTGCCAGTGAAAGTGCTGATTAGGAGCGCCTGGTGCTAATTAATTAGCCTTGATTGGCCACACCTGTGCTAACGGAATTGCTCATTTCGCATACCTGTTCCTAATTAGCTTTGAATGGTCACAGCTGTTCCACTGAAATTGCTGATTAGGCCCGCCTGGTACCAATTAGCGTTCATTGACCACACCTGTGCCACTGAAATGGCTGATGCGCCTGGTCCTAATTAGCCTTGATTGGCCACCCCTGTGCCAATGCCAGTGCTGATTAGATGCGCCTGGTGCTAATTAGCCTTTGTTTGGCCACACCTGTGCCAGTGAAAGTGCTGATTAGGAGCGCCTAGTGCTAATTAGCCTTAATTGGCCACACCTGTGCTACGGAAATTGCTAATTTGGCGCACCTGCTCCTAATTAGCTTTGAAAGGTCACAGCTGTTCCCTTGAAATTCCTGATTAGGCCCACCTGATACGAATTAGTGTTCATTAACCACACCTGTGCCACTGACATGGCTGATGTGCCTGGTCCTAATTAGCCTTGATTGGCCACACCTGTGCCAGTGAAAGGGCTGATTAGGATCCCCTGGTGGCAATTAGCCTTGATTGGCCACAGCTGTGCTACGGAAATTGCTGATTTGACGTACCTAATCTTAATTACTCTTGATTGGCCACACCTGTGCCAGTGAAAGTGCTGATTAGGAGCGCCTGGTCGTAATTAGCCTTGATTGGCCACACCTGTGCTACGAAAATTGCTGATTTGGCACACCTGGTCCTAATTAGTCTTGATTGGCCACACCTGTGCCATTGAAAGTGCTGATTAGGAGCGCCTGGTGCTAATTAGCCTTGATTGGCCACACCTGTGCTACGGAAATTGCTAATTTCGCGCACCTGGTCCTAATTAGCTTTGAATGTTCATAGCTGTTCCACTGAAATTGCTGATTAGGCCCGCCAGCTACGAATTAGCGTTCATTGACCACACCTGTGCCACTGAAATGGCTGATGCGCGTGGTCCAAATTAGCCTTGATTGGCCACATCTGTGCCAGGGAAAGTGCTGATTAGGAGCGCCTGGTGGTAATTAGCCTTGATTCGCCACACCTGTGCTACGGAAAATTGCTGATTTGGTACACCTAGTCCTAATTACTCTTGATTGGCCACACCTGTGCTACAGAAATTGCAGATTAGGCACACCTGGTCCTAATTAGATTTGAATGGTCACAGCTGTTCCACTGAAAATTCTGATTAGGCCCGCCTGCTACGAATTAGCGTTCATTAACCACACCTGGGCCACTGAAATGGCTGAAGCGCCTGGTCCTAATTAGCCTTGATTCGCCACACCTGTGCCAGTGAAAGTGCTGATTAGGAGCGCCTGGTGGTAATTAGCCTTGATTGGCCACACCTGTGCTACGGAAATTTCTGAAATGGCGCACCTGGTCCTAATTAGTCTTGATTGGCCACACCTGTGCCAGTGAAAGTGCTGATTAGGAGCGACTTGTGCTAATTAGCTTTGATTGGCCACACCTGTGCTACGGAAATTGCTGATTTGGCGCACCTAGTCCTAATTACTTCTGATTGGCCACACCTGTGCTACGCAAATTGCTAGTTTCGCGCACCTGGTCCTAATTAGCTTTGAATGCTCACAGCTGTTCCACTGAAAGTGCTGATTAGGCCCGCCTGCTACAAATTAGCATTCATTGACCACACCTGTGCCACTGAAATGGCTGATGCGCCTGGTCCTAATTAGTCTTGATTGGCCATACCTGTGCTATGGAAATTGCTAATTTCGTGCACCTGGTCCTTATTAGCTTTGAAAGGTCACAGCTTTTCCACTGAAATTGCTGATTAGGCCCGCCTGGTACAAATTAGCGTTCATTCACTACACCTGTTCCAGTGAAATGGCTGATGCCCCTGGTCCTAATTAGCCTTGATTGGCCACACCTGTGCCAGTGAAAGTGCTGATTAGGAACGCCTGGTGGTAATTAGCCTTGATTGGCCACACCTGTGCTACGGAAATTGTTGATTTCGCGCACCTGGTCCTAATTAGTCTTGATTGGCCACACCTGTGCCAGTGAAAGTGCTGATTAGGAGCGCCTGGTGCTAATTAGCCTTGATTGGCCACACCTTTGCTACGGAAATTGTTAATTTCGCGCACCTGGCCCTAATTAGCTTTCAATGGTCACAGCTGTTCCACTGAAATTGATGATTAGGGTTGACGGCTACGAATTAGCGTTCATTGACCACACCTGTGCCAGTGAAAGTGCTGATTAGGAGCACCTGGTGCTAATTACCCTTGATTGGCCACACCTGTGCCAGGAAAAG
Organism: Typhlomys cinereus; assembly: GCA_023101885.1. Taxonomy (NCBI): domain Eukaryota; kingdom Metazoa; phylum Chordata; class Mammalia; order Rodentia; family Platacanthomyidae; genus Typhlomys; species Typhlomys cinereus. The sequence goes on along the minus strand of JALPQD010000821.1, from coordinate 235,551 downwards.
TGCTGATTAGGAGCGCCTGGTGGTAATTACTCTTGATTGGCCACACCTGTGCTAGTGAAAGTGCTGATTAGGAGCGACTGGTGCTAATTAGCCTTGATTGGCCACACCTGTGCTTCGGAAATTGCTAATTTCGCGCACCTGGTCCTAATTAGCTTTGAATGGTCACAGCTGTTCCACTGAAATTGCTTATTAGGCTCGCCTGGTACGAATTAGTGTTCATTGACCACACCTGTGCCACTGAAATGGCTGATGCGCCTGGGACAAATTAGCCTTGATTGGCCACACCTGTGCCAGTGAAAGTGCTGATTAGGAGCGCCTGGTGCTAATTAGCCTTTTTTGGCCACACCTGTGCTACGGAAATTGCTGATTTGGCGCACCTAGTCCTAATTACTCTTGATTGGCCACACCTGTGCCAGTGAAAGTGCTGATTAGGAACGCCTGGTGCTAATTAGACTTGATTGGCTACACCTGTGCTACGGAAATTGCTCATTTCACGTACCTGTTCCTAATTAGCTTTGAATGGTCACAGCTGTTCCACTGAAATTTCTGATTAGGCCCGCCAGCTACGAATTAGCGTTCATTGACCACACCTGTGCCACTGAAATGGCTGATGTGCCTGATCCTAATTAGCATTGATTGGCCACACCTATGCCAGTGAAAGTGCTGATTAGGAGCACTTGGTGCTAATTAGCCTTGATTGGCCACACCTGTGCTATGTAAATTGCTCATTTCGCATACCTGTTCCTAATTAGCTTTGAATGGTCACAGCTGTTCCACTGAAATTGCTCATTAGGACCGCCTGGTACGAATTAGCGTTCATTGACCACACCAGTACCACTGAAATGGCTGATGAGGCTGGTCCTAATTTGCCTTAATTGGCCACACCTGTGCCAGTGAAAGTGCTGATTAGGAGCGCATGGTGGTAATTAGCCTTGATTGGCCACAGCTGTGCTACGGAAATTGCTGATTTGGAGTACCTAATCCTAATTACATTTGATTGGCCACACCTGTGCCAGTGAAAGTGCTGATTAGGAGCGACTGGTGCGAATTAGCCTTGATTGACCACACCTGTGCTACGGAAATTGCTGATTTAGCGCACCTGGTCCTAATTAGTCTTGATTGGGCACACCTGTGCCAGTGAAAGTGCTGATTTGGAGCGCCTGGTGCTAATTAGTCTTCATTGGCCACACCTGTGCTATGGAAAATGCTAATTTGGCGCAACTCCTCCTAATTAGCTTTGAAAGGTCACAGCTGTTCCACTGAAATTGCTGATAGGGCCGCCTGCTACGAATTAGCGTTCATTAACCACACCCGTGCCACTGAAATGGCTGATGCGCCTGGTCCAAATTAGCCTTGATTGGCCACCCCTGTGCCAGTGAAAGTGGTGACTAGATGTGCCTGGTGCTAATTAGCCTTGATTGGCCACACCTGTGCCAGTGAAAGTGCTGATTAGGAGCGCCTGGTGCTAATTAGCTTTGATTGGCCACAGCTGTGCTTCGGAAATTGCTGATTTAGCGAACGTAGTCCTAATTAGTCTTGATTGGCCACACCTGTGCCAGTGAAAGTGCTGATTAGGAACGCCTGGTGCTAATTAGCCTTGATTGACCACACCTGTGCTACGGAAATTGCTAATTTCGCGGACCTGGTCCTAATTAGCTTTGAAAGGTCACAGCTGTTCCCTTGAAATTGCTGATTAGGCCCACCTGATACGAATTAATGTTCATTAACCACACCTGTGCCACTGACATGGCTGATTCGCGTGGTCCTAATTAGCCTTGATTGGCCACACCTGTGCTACGGAAATTGCTGTTTTGGCGCACCTGGTCCTAATTAGCCTTGATTGGCCACACCTGTGCCAGTGAAAGTGCTGATTATGAGCGCCTGGTGGTAATTAGACTTGATTGGCCACACCTGTGCTACGGAAATTGCTGTTTTTGCGCACCTGGTCCTAACTAGCCTTGATTGGACACACCTGTGCCAGTGAAAGTGCTGATTAGGAGCACCTGGTGCTAATTAGCCTTGATTGGCCACACCTGTGCTACGGAAATTGCTAATTTGGCGCACCTGCTCCTAATTAGCTTTGAAAGGTCACAGCTGTTCCCTTGAAATTCCTGATTAGGCCCACCTGATACGAATTAGTGTTCATTAACCACACCTGTGCCACTGACATGGCTGATGTGCCTGGTCCTAATTAGCCTTGATTGGCCACACCTGTGCCAGTGAAAGGGCTGATTAGGATCCCCTGGTGGCAATTAGCCTTGATTGGCCACAGCTGTGCTACGGAAATTGCTGATTTGACGTACCTAATCTTAATTACTCTTGATTGGCCACACCTGTGCCAGTGAAAGTGCTGATTAGGAGCGCCTGGTCGTAATTAGCCTTGATTGGCCACACCTGTGCTACGAAAATTGCTGATTTGGCACACCTGGTCCTAATTAGTCTTGATTGGCCACACCTGTGCCATTGAAAGTGCTGATTAGGAGCGCCTGGTGCTAATTAGCCTTGATTGGCCACACCTGTGCTACGGAAATTGCTAATTTCGCGCACCTGGTCCTAATTAGCTTTGAATGTTCATAGCTGTTCCACTGAAATTGCTGATTAGGCCCGCCAGCTACGAATTAGCGTTCATTGACCACACCTGTGCCACTGAAATGGCTGATGCGCGTGGTCCAAATTAGCCTTGATTGGCCACATCTGTGCCAGGGAAAGTGCTGATTAGGAGCGCCTGGTGGTAATTAGCCTTGATTCGCCACACCTGTGCTACGGAAAATTGCTGATTTGGTACACCTAGTCCTAATTACTCTTGATTGGCCACACCTGTGCTACAGAAATTGCAGATTAGGCACACCTGGTCCTAATTAGATTTGAATGGTCACAGCTGTTCCACTGAAAATTCTGATTAGGCCCGCCTGCTACGAATTAGCGTTCATTAACCACACCTGGGCCACTGAAATGGCTGAAGCGCCTGGTCCTAATTAGCCTTGATTCGCCACACCTGTGCCAGTGAAAGTGCTGATTAGGAGCGCCTGGTGGTAATTAGCCTTGATTGGCCACACCTGTGCTACGGAAATTTCTGAAATGGCGCACCTGGTCCTAATTAGTCTTGATTGGCCACACCTGTGCCAGTGAAAGTGCTGATTAGGAGCGACTTGTGCTAATTAGCTTTGATTGGCCACACCTGTGCTACGGAAATTGCTGATTTGGCGCACCTAGTCCTAATTACTTCTGATTGGCCACACCTGTGCTACGCAAATTGCTAGTTTCGCGCACCTGGTCCTAATTAGCTTTGAATGCTCACAGCTGTTCCACTGAAAGTGCTGATTAGGCCCGCCTGCTACAAATTAGCATTCATTGACCACACCTGTGCCACTGAAATGGCTGATGCGCCTGGTCCTAATTAGTCTTGATTGGCCATACCTGTGCTATGGAAATTGCTAATTTCGTGCACCTGGTCCTTATTAGCTTTGAAAGGTCACAGCTTTTCCACTGAAATTGCTGATTAGGCCCGCCTGGTACAAATTAGCGTTCATTCACTACACCTGTTCCAGTGAAATGGCTGATGCCCCTGGTCCTAATTAGCCTTGATTGGCCACACCTGTGCCAGTGAAAGTGCTGATTAGGAACGCCTGGTGGTAATTAGCCTTGATTGGCCACACCTGTGCTACGGAAATTGTTGATTTCGCGCACCTGGTCCTAATTAGTCTTGATTGGCCACACCTGTGCCAGTGAAAGTGCTGATTAGGAGCGCCTGGTGCTAATTAGCCTTGATTGGCCACACCTTTGCTACGGAAATTGTTAATTTCGCGCACCTGGCCCTAATTAGCTTTCAATGGTCACAGCTGTTCCACTGAAATTGATGATTAGGGTTGACGGCTACGAATTAGCGTTCATTGACCACACCTGTGCCAGTGAAAGTGCTGATTAGGAGCACCTGGTGCTAATTACCCTTGATTGGCCACACCTGTGCCAGGAAAAGTGCTGATTAGGAGCGCCTGGTGGTAATTACTCTTGATTGGCCACACCTGTGCTAGTGAAAGTGCTGATTAGGAGCGACTGGTGCTAATTAGCCTTGATTGGCCACACCTGTGCTTCGGAAATTGCTAATTTCGCGCACCTGGTCCTAATTAGCTTTGAATGGTCACAGCTGTTCCACTGAAATTGCTTATTAGGCTCGCCTGGTACGAATTAGTGTTCATTGACCACACCTGTGCCACTGAAATGGCTGATGCGCCTGGGACAAATTAGCCTTGATTGGCCACACCTGTGCCAGTGAAAGTGCTGATTAGGAGCGCCTGGTGCTAATTAGCCTTTTTTGGCCACACCTGTGCTACGGAAATTGCTGATTTGGCGCACCTAGTCCTAATTACTCTTGATTGGCCACACCTGTGCCAGTGAAAGTGCTGATTAGGAACGCCTGGTGCTAATTAGACTTGATTGGCTACACCTGTGCTACGGAAATTGCTCATTTCACGTACCTGTTCCTAATTAGCTTTGAATGGTCACAGCTGTTCCACTGAAATTTCTGATTAGGCCCGCCAGCTACGAATTAGCGTTCATTGACCACACCTGTGCCACTGAAATGGCTGATGTGCCTGATCCTAATTAGCATTGATTGGCCACACCTATGCCAGTGAAAGTGCTGATTAGGAGCACTTGGTGCTAATTAGCCTTGATTGGCCACACCTGTGCTATGTAAATTGCTCATTTCGCATACCTGTTCCTAATTAGCTTTGAATGGTCACAGCTGTTCCACTGAAATTGCTCATTAGGACCGCCTGGTACGAATTAGCGTTCATTGACCACACCAGTACCACTGAAATGGCTGATGAGGCTGGTCCTAATTTGCCTTAATTGGCCACACCTGTGCCAGTGAAAGTGCTGATTAGGAGCGCATGGTGGTAATTAGCCTTGATTGGCCACAGCTGTGCTACGGAAATTGCTGATTTGGAGTACCTAATCCTAATTACATTTGATTGGCCACACCTGTGCCAGTGAAAGTGCTGATTAGGAGCGACTGGTGCGAATTAGCCTTGATTGACCACACCTGTGCTACGGAAATTGCTGATTTAGCGCACCTGGTCCTAATTAGTCTTGATTGGGCACACCTGTGCCAGTGAAAGTGCTGATTTGGAGCGCCTGGTGCTAATTAGTCTTCATTGGCCACACCTGTGCTATGGAAAATGCTAATTTGGCGCAACTCCTCCTAATTAGCTTTGAAAGGTCACAGCTGTTCCACTGAAATTGCTGATAGGGCCGCCTGCTACGAATTAGCGTTCATTAACCACACCCGTGCCACTGAAATGGCTGATGCGCCTGGTCCAAATTAGCCTTGATTGGCCACCCCTGTGCCAGTGAAAGTGGTGACTAGATGTGCCTGGTGCTAATTAGCCTTGATTGGCCACACCTGTGCCAGTGAAAGTGCTGATTAGGAGCGCCTGGTGCTAATTAGCTTTGATTGGCCACAGCTGTGCTTCGGAAATTGCTGATTTAGCGAACGTAGTCCTAATTAGTCTTGATTGGCCACACCTGTGCCAGTGAAAGTGCTGATAGGAACGCCTGGTGCTAATTAGCCTTGATTGACCACACCTGTGCTACGGAAATTGCTAATTTCGCGGACCTGGTCCTAATTAGCTTTGAAAGGTCACAGCTGTTCCCTTGAAATTGCTGATTAGGCCCACCTGATACGAATTAATGTTCATTAACCACACCTGTGCCACTGACATGGCTGATTCGCGTGGTCCTAATTAGCCTTGATTGGCCACACCTGTGCTACGGAAATTGCTGTTTTGGCGCACCTGGTCCTAATTAGCCTTGATTGGCCACACCTGTGCCAGTGAAAGTGCTGATTATGAGCGCCTGGTGGTAATTAGACTTGATTGGCCACACCTGTGCTACGGAAATTGCTGTTTTTGCGCACCTGGTCCTAACTAGCCTTGATTGGACACACCTGTGCCAGTGAAAGTGCTGATTAGGAGCACCTGGTGCTAATTAGCCTTGATTGGCCACACCTGTGCTACGGAAATTGCTAATTTCGTGTACCTGTTCCTAATTAGCTTTGAATGGTCACAGCTGTTCCACTGAAATTACTGATTAGGCTCGCCTGGAAAGAATTAGCGTTCATTGACCACACCTGTGCCACTGAAATGGCTGATGCGCCTGGTCCTAATTAGCCTTGATTTGCCACACCTGTGCCAGAAAGTGCTGATTAGGAGCGCCTGGTGGTAATTAGCCTTGATTGGCCACACCTGTGCTACGAAAATTGCTGATTTGGCACACCTCATCCTAATTACTCTTCATTGGCCACACCTGTGCCAGTGAAAGTGCTGAGTAGTTGCGCCTGGTGATAATTAGTCTTGATTGGCCACACCTGTGCTACGGAAATTGCTAATTTGGCGCACCTGGTTCTAATTCTCTTTGAAAGGTCACAGCTATTCTACTGAAATTGCTGATTAGGACCGCCTGATATGAATTAGCGTTCATTGACCACACCTGTGCCACTGTAATGGCTGATGCGCCTGGTCCTAATTAGCCTTGATTGGCCACACCTGTGCCAGTGAACGTGCTAATTAGGAGCGCCAGGTGCTAATTAGCCTTGATTGGCCACACCTGTGCTACGGAAATGGCTGATTTGGCGCACCTGGTCCTAATTAGTCTGATTGGCCACACCTGTGCAAGTGAAAGTGCTGATTAGGAGCGCCTGGTGCTAATTAGCCTTGATTGGCCACACCTGTGCTACGGAAATTGCTAATTTCGAACACCTGGTCCCAAAAAGCTTTGAACGGTCACAGCTGTTCCACTGAAATTGCTGATTAGGCCTGCCTGCTACGAATTAGCGTTCATTGACCACACCTGTGCCACTGACATGGCTGATGTGCCTGGTCCTAATTAGCCTTGATTAGCCACACCTGTGCCAGTAAAAGTGCTGATTAGGAGCGCCTGGTGGTAATTAGCCTTGATTGGCCACACCTGTGCTACGGAAATTGCTGATTTGCTGCACCTGGTCCTAATTAGCCTTGATTGGCCACACCTGTGACAGTGAAAGTGCTGATTAGGAGCGCCTGGTGCTAATTAGCCTTGGTTGGCCACACCTGTGCTACGGAAATTGCTGATTTGGAGCACCTGGTCCTAATTAGACTTTATTGGGCACACCTGTGCCAGTGAAAGTGCTGATTAGGAGCTCCTGGTGCTAAGTAGCCTTGATTGGCCACACCTTGCTACGGAAATAGCTAATTTCGCACACCTGGTCCTAACTAGCTTTGAAAGGTCACAGCTATTCTACTGAAATTGCTGATTAGGACCGCCTGGTATGAATTAGCGTTCATTGACCACACCTGTGCCACTGAAATGGCTGATGCGCCTGGTCCTAATTAGCCTTGATTGGCCACACCTGTGCCAGTGAAAGTGCTGATTAGGAGCGTCTGGTGCTAATTGGCCTTCATTCGCCACACCTGTGCCACGGAAATTGCTTATTTGGCGCACCTGGTCCTAATTAGACTTCATTGGCCACACCTGTGCAAGTGAAAGTGCTGATTAGGAGTGCCTGGTGCTAATTAGCCTTGATTGGCCACACCTGTGCTACGGAAATTGCTAATGTCGAACACCTTATCCTAATTAGCTTTGAACGGTCACAGCTGTTCCACTGAAATTGCTGATTAGGCCCGCCTGGTACGAATTAGCGTTCATTAACCACACCTGTGCCACTGACATGGCTCATGTGCTTGGTGCTAATTAGCCTTGATTGGCCACACCTATGCCAGTGAAAGTGCTGATTAGGAGAGCCTGGTGGTAATTAGCCTTGATTGGCCACACGTGTTCTACGGAAATTGCTGATTTGGCGCACCTGGTCCTAATTAGTCTTGATTGGCCACACCTGTGCCAGTGAAAGTGCTGATTAGGAGCGCCTGGTGCTAATTAGTCTTGATTGGCCACACCTGTGGTACGAATATTGCTCATTTCGCGTACCTGTTCCTAATTAGCTTTGAATGGTCACAGCTGTTCCACTGAAATTGCTGATTAGGCCCGCCTGCTATGAATTAGCGTTCATTGACCTGTGTCACTGAAATGGGTGATGCGCCTGATCCTAATTAGCCTTGATTGGCCACACCTGTGATACGGAAATTGCTGATTTGGCGCACCTGGTCCTAATTAGCCTTGATTGGCCACACCTGTGCCAGTGAAAGTGCTGATTAGGAGCGCCTGGTGGTAATTAGCCTTGATTGGACACACCTGTGCTACGGAAAATGCTAATTTGGCGCACCTGCTCCTAACTAGCTTTAAAAGGTCACAGCTGTTCCACTGAAATTGCTGATTAGGCCCGCCTGGTATGAAATAGCGTTCATTAACCACACCTGTGCCACTGAAATTGCTGATGCGCCTGGTACTAATTAGCCTTGATTGGCCACACTTATGCCAGTGAACGTGCTGATTAGGAGCGCCTGGTTGTAATTAGTCTTGATTGGCCACACCTGTGCCAGTGAAAGTGCTGATTTGGCGCACCTGGTCCTAATTAGTCTTAATTGGCCCTACCTGTGCCAGTGAAAGTGCTGAGGAGGAGCGCCTCGTGCTAATTAGCCTTGATTGGCCACACCTGTGCTACGGAAATTGCTGATTTGGCGCACCAGGTCCTAATTAGCCTTGATTGGCCACACGTGTGCTAGTGAAAGTGCTGATTAGGAGTGCCTGGTGCTAATTAGCCTTGATTGGCCACACCTGTGCTCTGGAAATTGCTGATTTGGCGCAACTGGTCCTAATTAGCTTGGAATGGTCACAGCTGTTCCACTGAAATTGCTGATTAGGCCCTCCTGCTACGAATTAGCGTTCATTGACCACACCTGTGCCACTGAAATGGCTGATGCGCCTGGTCCTAATTAGCCTTGATTGGCCACACCTGTGCCAGTGAAAGTGCTGATTAGGAGCGCCTGGTGGTAATTAGCCTTGATTGGCCACACCTGTGCTACGGAAATTGCTGATTTGTCGCACCTGGTCCTAATTAGTCTTGATTGGCCACACCTGTGACAGTGAAAGTGCTGATTAGGAGCGCCTGGTGCTAATTAGCCTTGATTGGCCACACCTGTGCTACGGAAATTGCTAATTTCACGTACCTGGTCCTAATTAGCTTTGAATGGTCACAGCTGTTCCACTGAAATTGCTGTTTAGGCCCGCCTGCTACGAATTAGCGTTCATTGACCACACCTGTGCCACTGAAATGGTTGATGCGCCTGGTCCTAATTAGTCTTGATTGGCCACACCTGTGCCAGTGAAATTGCTGATTAGGAGCGCCGGGTGCTAATTAATTAGCCTTGATTGGACACACCTGTGCTAACAGAATTGCTCATTTCGCGTACCTGTTCCTAATGAGCTTTGAATGTTCACAGCTGTTCCACTGAAATTGCTGATTAGGCCCGCCTGGTACCAATTAGCGTTCATTGACCACACCTGTGCCACTGAAATGGCTGATGCGCCTGGTCCTAATTAGCCTTGATTGGCCACCCCTGTGCCAATGAAAGTGCTGATTAGATGCGCCTGGTGCTAATTAGCCTTTGTTTGGCCACACCTGTGCCAGTGAAAGTGCTGATTAGGAGCGCCTAGTGCTAATTAGCCTTAATTGGCCACACCTGTGCTACGGAAATGTAATTTGGCGCACCTGCTCCTAATTAGCTTTGAAAGGTCACAGCTGTTCCCTTGAAATTCCTGATTAGGCCCACCTGATACGAATTAGTGTTCATTAACCACACCTGTGCCACTGACATGGCTGATGTGCCTGGTCCTAATTAGCCTTGATTGGCCACACCTGTGCTAGTGAAAGTGCTGATTAGGAGCGCCTGGTGGTAATTAGCCTTGATTGGCCACAGCTGTGCTACGGAAATTGCCTGATTTGGCGTACCTAATCTTAATTACTCTTGATTGGCCACACCTGTGCCAGTGAAGTGCTGATTAGGAGCGCCTGGTCGTAATTAGCCTTGATTGGCCACACCTGTGCTACGAAAATTGCTGATTGGCACACCTGGTCCTAATTAGTCTTGATTGGCCACACCTGTGCCATTGAAAGTGCTGATTAGGACGCGCCTGGTGCTAATTAGCCTTGATTGGCCACACCTGTGCTCCGGAAATTGCTAATTTCGCGCACCTGGTCCCTAATTAGCTTGAATGTTCATAGCTGTTCCACTGAAATTGCCTGATTAGGCCCGCTCAGCTAGGAATTAGCGTTCATTGACCACACCTGTGCCACTGAAATGGCTGATGTGCCTGATCCTAATTAGCATTGATTGGCCACACCTATGCCAATGAAAGTGTTGATTAGGAGCACCTGGTGCTAATTGACCTTGATTGGCCACACCTGTGCTACGTAAATTGCTCATTTCGCATACCTGTTCCTAATTAGCTTTGAATGGTCACAGCTGTTCCACTGAAATTGCTCATTAGGCCCGCCTGGTACGAATTAGCGTTCATTGACCACACCTGTACAACTGAAATGGCTGATGAGGCTGGTCCTAATTTGCCTTAATTGGCCACACCTGTGCCAGTGAAAGTGCTGATTAGGAGCGCCTGGTGCTAATTAGCTTTGATTGGCCACAGCTGTGCTACGGAAATTGCTGATTTAGCGAACCTAGTCCTAATTAGTCTTGATTGGCCACACCTGTGCCAGTGAAAGTGCTGATTAGGAACGACTGGTGCTAATTAGCCTTGATTGGCCACACCTGTGCTACGGAAATTGCTAATTTCGTGGACCTGGTCCTAATTAGCTTTGAAAGGTCACAGCTGTTCCCTTGAAATTGCTGATTAGGCCCACCTGATACGAATTAATGTTCATTAACCACACCTGTGCCACTGACATGGCTGATTCGCGTGGTCCTAATTAGCCTTGATTGGCCACACCTGTGCTACGGAAATTGCTGATTTGGCGCACCTGGTCCTAATTATTCTTGATTTGCCACACCTGTGCCAGTGAAAGTGCTGATTAGGAGCGCCTGGTGCTAATTGGCCTTGATTGGCCACACCTGTGCTATGGAAATGGCTAATTTCGCGCACCTGTCCTAATTAGCTTTGAAAGGTCACAGCTGTTTCACTGAAATTGCTGATTAGGCCCGCCTGGTTCGAATTAGCGTTCATTGACCACACCTGTGCCACTGACATGGCTGATGCGCGTGGTCCTAATTAGCCTTGATTAGCCACACCTGTGCCAGTAAAATTGCTGATTAGGAGCGCCTGCTGGTAATTAGCCTTGTTTGGCTACACCTGTGCTACGGAAATTGCTGATTTGGCGCACCTGGTCCTAATTCGCCTTGATTGGCCACACCTGTGCCAGTGAAAGTGCTGATTAGGAGCGCCTGGTGGTAATTAGCCTTGATTGGCCACACCTGTGCTAAGGAAATTGCTGATTTGGTGCACCTGGTCCTAATTAGCTTTGAAAGGTCACAGCTGTTCCCTTGAAATTGCGGATTAGGCCCACCTGATACGAATTAGCCTTCATTAGCCACACTTGTGCCACTGAAATTGCTGATGCGCCTGGTACTAATTAGCCTTGATTGGCCACACCTATGCCAGTGAACGTGCTGATTAGGAGCGCCTGGTGGTAATTAGTCTTGATTGGCCACATCTGTGATACGGAAATTACTGATTTGGCGCACCTGGTCCTAATTAGTCTTAATTGGCCCTACCTGTGCCAGTGAAAATGCTGATGAGGAGCGCCTGGTGCTAATTAGCCTTGATTGGCCACACCTGTGCTACGGAAATTGCTGATTTGGCGCACCAGGTCCTAATTAGCCTTGATTGGCCACACCTGTGCCAGTGAAAGTGCTGATTAGGAGTGCCTGGTGCTAATTAGCCTTGATTGGCCACACCTGTGCTCCGGAAATTGCTGATTTGGCGCAACTGGTCCTAATTAGCTTGGAATGGTCACAGCTGTTCCACTGAAATTGCTGATTAGGCCCGCCTGCTACGAATTAGCGTTCATTGACCACACCTGTGCCACTGAAATGTCTGATGCGCCTGGTCCTAATTAGCCTTCATTGGCCACACCTGTGCCAGTGAAAGTGCTGATTAGGAGCGCCTGGTGCTAATTAGCCTTCATTGGCCACACCTGTGCTACGAAAATTGCTGTTTTGGCGCACCTGGTCCTAATTAGCCTTGATTGGCCACACCTGTGCCAGTGAAAGTGCTGATTATGAGCGCCTAGTGCTAATTAGACTTGATTGGCCACACCTGTGCTACAGAAATTGCTGTTTTGGCGCACCTGGTCCTAATTAGCCTTGATTGGCCACACCTGTGCCAGTGAAAGTGCTGATTAGGAGCACCTGGTGCTAATTAGCCTTGATTGGCCACACCTGTGCTACAGAAATTGCTAATTTCGAACACCTGGTCCCAAAAAGCTTTGAACGGTCACAGCTGTTCCACTGAAATTGCTGATAGGCCTGCCTGCTACGAATTAGCGTTCATTGACCACACCTGTGCCACTGACATGGCTGATGTGCCTGGTCCTAATTAGCCTTGATTAGCCACACCGTGCCAGTAAAAGTGCTGATTAGGGGGCGCCTGGTGGTAATTAGCCTGATTGGCCACACCTGTGCTACGGAAATTGTGATTTGCTGCACCTGGTCCTATTAGCCTTGATTGGCCACACCTGTACCAGTGAAAGTGCTGATTAGAGCGCCTGGTGCTAATTAGCCTTGATTGGCACACCTGTGCTATGGAAATTGCTGATTTGGAGCACCTGGTCCTAATTAGACTTGATTGGGCACACCTGTGCCAGTGAAAGTGCTGATTAGGAGCTCCTGGTGCTAAGTAGCCTTGATTGGCCACACCTTGCTATGGAAATAGCTAATTTCACGCACCTGGTCCTAATTAGCTTTGAAAGGTCACAGCTATTCTACTGAAATTGCTGATTAGGACCGCCTGGTGTGAATTAGCGTTCATTGACCACACCTGTGCCACTGAAATGGCTGATGCGCCTGGTCCTAATTAGCCTTGATTAGCCACACCTGTGCCAGTAAAAGTGCTGATTAGGAGCGCCTGGTGCTAATTAGAATTCATTGGCCACTACCGCGTGCCCTCGGAAATTGCCGAATTGGCGCACCTGCCGTCCCTAATTAGTCTGTTGGCCACCACCTGTGCAAGTGAAAGTGCTGATCGGCAGCGCCTGCGTCACCTTAATTAGCCTCTGATTGGCCATACCTGTGACTGGGGGGGGGGGGGGGGGGGGGATACGGAAATTCGCCTGATTTGCCGTGCACTGGTCCTATCTCCTTAGCCTTCATTGCCAACCTGTGCCAGTGCAAAGTGCTGATTAGGAGCGCCTGGTGCTTATTAGCCTTGATTGGCCACACCTGTGCTACGGAAATTGCTAATTTCGAATACCTGGTCCTAAGTAGCTTTGAAAGGTCACAGCTGTTCCACTGAAATTGCTGATAAGGCCTGCCTGCTACGAATTAGCGTTCATTGACCACACCTGTGCCACTCAAATGGCTGATGCGCCTGATCCTAATTAGCCTTGATTGGGCACACCTGTAACAGTGAACGTGCTGATTAGGAGCACCTGGTGGTAATTAGCCTTGATTCGCCACACCTGTGCTACAGAAATTGCTGATTTGGCGCACCTCATCCTAATTACTCTTGATTGGCCACACCTGTGCCAGTGAAAGTGCTGATTAGGAGCGCCTGGTGCTAATTAGCCTTGATTGGCCACACCTGTGCTACGGAAATTGCTAATTTCGTGCACCTGGTCCTAATTGGCTTTGAATGTTCACACCTGTTCCACTGAAATTGCTGATTAGGCCTGCCTGCTACGAATTAGCGCTCATTGACCACACCTGTGGACTGACATGGCTGATGCGCCTAGCGTCCTAATAGACTTGATTGGCACACCTGCTGCGAGGAAAGTGCTGCTTAGGAGCTCCTGTATGGTTAGCCTGATTGGCCACACTGTGTCATATAATGCTGATGCTAGGAAGCCTGTTCCAATTAGCTTGATTGGGCCACACCTGTGCTACCGGAAAATTGCTCTATTTCGCTACCGTTCCTAATTAGACTTTGAATCGTCACAGCTGTTCCACTGAAATTGTGATTAGGCCCGCCTGCTACGATTAGCGCTCAGTGACCACACTGTGGCACTGACATGGCTTGGGCCTGATGCGCCTGCGTTCCTAATTAGACTTGATTGGCCACACCTGTGCCCTGAATGCTGATCGGGCGCCTGGTGGCTAATTAGCCGTGATTGGCCACACCTGTGCTACGGCAATTGCCTGATTTGGCGCACCTCACCAATACTCTTGATGTCCACACCTGTGCAGTGAGTGCCTGATTAGGAGCGCGTGGTGATAATTAGCCTTGATTGGCCACACGTGTATACGGAAATTGCTGATTGGGCCACTCATCCTAATTACTCTTGATTGGCCACACCTGTGCCAGGAAAGTGCTGATTAGGAGCGCCTGGTGGTAATTAGCCTTGATTGGCCACACCTGTGCAATGGAAATGGCCCTGATTTGGCGAAATTAGTCCTAATTACTCTTGTGGCCACACTGTGCCAGTAAAGTGCTGATTAGGAGCGCCTGGTGCTAATTAGACTTGATGGCCACACCTTCTGCCCTACGGAAATTCTAATTTCGCGCGCACCTGGTCTAATTAGCCTTTGAATGGTCACAGCTGTTCCACTGAATTGCTGATTAGACCGGCTGTACGAATAGCGTTCATTGACCCCCTGTGCCACTGAAATGGCTCATGCGCCTGGTCCTAATGCCTGATTGGCACACCTGTGCCCAGTGAAAGTTCCTATTAGGAGCCGCCTGGTGGTATTAGACTTGATGCCACACCTGTGCCTACGGAAATTGCCTGATTTGGTGCACTGGTCCTTAATTAGCCTTGAAGCGTCACAGCTGTCCACTGAAATTGCTGATTAGGCCCGCCTGTTACGAATTAGCCGCTTCATTGACCACACCTGTACCACTGAAATGGCTCGATGAGCCAGGTCCTACTTAGCCTTATTGGCCCACCTGTGCAGTGAAAGTGCGGATTAGGAGCGCCTGGTGCTAATAGCCTTCATTCGCCACACCTGTGCCACGGAAATTGCTGATTTTGGCGCACCGGTCCTAATTAGTCTTCATGGCACACCTGTGCAAGTGAAAGTGCTGATTAGGAGTGCCTGGTGCTAATTAGCCTTGATTGGCCACACCTGTGCTACGAAAATTGCTCGTTTCGCTAACCTGTTCCTAATTGGCTTTGAATGGTCACAGCTGTTCCACTGAAATTGCTGATTAGGCCCGCCTGCTACGACTTAGCGTTCAGTGATCACACCTGAGCCACTGACATGGCTGATGTGCCTGGTCTACAATTAGCCTTGATCTGGCCACACCTGTGCAGTTGAAATGTGCTGATTAGGAGCGCCTGGTGGTAATTAGCCTTGATTGGCCACACTGTGAGCTACCGGAACTTGCTTATTTGGCGCCACGTGTCCTAATTACGTCTTGATTGGCCACACCTGTGCCCAGTGAAAGTGCTGATGAAGAGCGCCTGGTGCTAATCTCCTTGATTGGCCCACACCTGATGCTACGGAAAATTGAATTTGGCCGCACCAGCCTCCTAACTAGCTTTGAACTGGTCAGAGCTTGTTCCACTGAAATTGCTGATGTAGCGCCCGCCTGCCGTAGAATTAGCGTCCATTACCCACACCTGTGCCCACTGACATGGCTGATGCCTAGCCTTCTAATTAGCCTTGATTAGCCACACCTGTGCCAGTGAAAAGTGCTGATTAGGAGCGCCCTGAGGGTTAATTAGCCTTGATTGGCCACACCTGTGCTACGGAAATTGTGATTTCTGCACCTGGTCCTAATGCTTGATTACCCACACGTGCCAGTGAAAGTGCTGATTAGGAGCGCTGGGCTGGTAATTAGCCTTGATTGCCACACCTGTGCAACGGAAATTGCTGATTGGCGCCCTGGTCCTAATTAGCCTGATATTGGCCAACACCTGTGCCAGGTGAAAGTGCTGATTAGGAGCGCCTGGTGCGTAATTAGCCTTGATTGGACACATCTGTGCACGGAAATTGCTAATTTGGGACACCTGTCCTAACTAGCTTTGAAAGTCACAGCTGTTCCCTGAAATTGCTGATTAGCCTGCCTGGTATGAATTAGCGTTCATTAACCACACCTGTGCCCCTGACACGGCTGATGTGTGTGGTCCTAATTAGCCTTGATTAGCCACATCTGTGAAAGTAAAAGTGCTCATTAGGAGCGCCTGCTGGTAATTAGCCTTGTTTGGCCACACCTGCGTGCTACGCGAAATTGCTGATTTGGCGCACCTGGTCCTAATTAGTCTTTATTGGCCACACTGTGCAGTGAAAGTGCTGATTAGGAGCGCCTGGGCTAATTAGCCTTGATTGGCCAACCTGTGCTGACGGAAATTGCTGATTGGCTCACCTCTGGTCCT